>JAMLFT010000666.1:0-38215 GCA_026544285.1 Pachyrhizus erosus | reverse complement strand
TTCTATTTTGATTCTACTTCTAATTCTTCTTAGCCTTATACTTTCTTTATTCATTTATGGATTAAACTTCTTTATATATATATTTTTTAATTTATGGATTAAATTTTTTATTATTCTTTTCTTCTCTAAATTTTTATTTACTACCTAATACATTCTTAAAAAATTTAAACAAATTATAACAAAAGATAAACTTTAGAATTATAATATTATATATAAAAATTTGGGATGTTACATTGTGACTCGACTTACTCCTCTATAATAGTCCAACCATCTAGAATCGTTATTATTCATAGAGACACAAAAACCATATCTCATATATCACAGCTATAATATGACAAGTCACCAACCTACTTGATCGGGTTCGATCAAGATTCACTACACATTTCTATGTTATGAAGGCTATGGTGCGTTAGTATTTTGCATTATGACTTGATTGACACCTTAACAACAACCCAACCATCTATAATCCTTATGATACCAAAAGATACCAAGATTGAATCCTATTCTACTTTGTCACTGCGTTTTTAGTGCTAGAATAAGTCATGCCACAATGCCCATAACATTTTGATCCACACACCAAAACCTAATCGAGATTAGGCAAGTTTCGTCATTGGATCACCGAATCAATCAACCATTACCACAGGTTTGTATGCCCACACAACCATGGGGAGTCACATGGGTGTGGGGTGGGGGGGGGGGGGGGGGCCCTATGGTTGCCTCCGACCAAACTAGAGGGGGTCTAGTTTGAAAAGGAGTTGTCCCCCAATAATAGGCTAATATGCAATTCCTAATTTTGAACAAATCGATATACCTTTTTTAGTAGAGAAAAGTCCATATTTAGAGTTAGAGATTGAGTTTTGAGACAATTTTTTTCACGAACCCTTAGAAATATGGCATCTCTTAGTTCCCCAAGTTTCATAATTTTTTACCAAAGAAATATTTTTTTAGTGGGTTAAATTACTTAAAATTCAAAAAATTGGAAAATGGTATCTAAAGATTGAATTTTGATGTGATTTTTTGTAGACACTCACTCAATCATACAAATAATATGTCCTATAAATATCATTTCAATTGGATAACAAAATCATTTTTCATAATTTTTTTAGTGGGTTAAATTGCATAAAATCTAAGAAAATGGAAAATGGTACCTAGAAGTCGAATATTGATACAATTTTCTATAGACACTCACACAATAACATAACTAATATATCCTCCAAATATTGACTCATCCCCATTGATTGTGTCTATAGTTCAATGTTTTGTTCAAATATTTACACAAAATTTTGATCATTACCTCCCAATATACCCATGGTTCAATTTTTAGTTTGGTGATTTTCACTAAAATTTGATTCACCACCACCCATGGTATTGATGGTTTAGTTTTTTATACAATTATTTGCACCAATATTTCACTTATTACCACCCAATGTTCCTCTGATTCAGTTTTTGTTTTACTCAATTGCACCAATATTTGAGTCGTCACCACCAAATGTGCCCATGGTTCAATTTTTAATTTGCCTATCTGCATCAAATTTTGACTCATCACCATCCAATGTACCCTTTACTGAGTTTTGGTCTATTAATTTGCATAAAATTCTTAC
Organism: Pachyrhizus erosus; assembly: GCA_026544285.1. NCBI lineage: Eukaryota > Viridiplantae > Streptophyta > Magnoliopsida > Fabales > Fabaceae > Pachyrhizus > Pachyrhizus erosus. The sequence goes on along the minus strand of JAMLFT010000666.1, from coordinate 36,614 downwards.
TCATCACCACCCATTGTGCCCATGGTTCAATTTTTGGTTCGGTGATTTGTAATAAAATTTTACTCGTCATTACCAAATGTGTATATGGTTTAGTTTTTGATTTAGTCATTTGCACCTAAATTTAACATATCACCTCCCAATGTTCCCATGGTTCAATTTTTGATCTAGTCATTTGGACCAAAATTTGACTCATCAACGCCCAATGTCCCATGGTTCATTTTTTGGTTAGGTTATATGTACCAATATTTGACTCATCACCACCCATAGTGCCCATAGTTTAGTTCTTAATCTAGTCATTCACACCAAAATTTTACTCATCAACACCATTCGTGCTATAGTTTAGTTTTTGGTTCAATTATTTGTACCAAATTTTGACTCATCACCACCCACTGTGCCAATGGTTGAGTTTTTGGTTTGGTTATTTGTACCAAATTTTGACCCATCACCACCCAATGATGCCCATGGTTTGGTTTTTCATCTAGTCAATTGCACCAAAATTTGACTTAGCACCTCCCAATGTGCTTTGGTTTAGTTTTCGGTGTGGTCATTTTCCCAATTTGTGACTAACTAACTTCTAATGTGCCTATGTTTTAATATTTTGTCTAGCCATTTTGACCAAATTTTTACTCATACTAACAAATTTGCCTATAGTTTAGTTTTTTGCCTGATTGTTTGCATCAAATTTTGACTCACGACCACTAAATGTGCCCATGGTTCAATTTTTAGTTCAATCATTTGTACTAAAATTTGACTCATTACTATCCAATGCACCCGTGGTTTAGTTTCAATCTGGTCATTTGCACCAAAATTTGACTCATCACCACCCAATATGTTCATGGTTTAGTTTTTGGTCTTGTCATTATCACCAAATTTAGACTCATCAACACCCTTGATGCTTGTGATTTTTTTTTTTGATCTAGTCATTTGTACCAAAATTTGACTTATCACCACACAATATGCCCATGGTTGAATTTTTGGTCAAGTCATTTGTACCAAAATTTGATTTAACACCACCCAATGCGCCAATAGTTTAGTATTTTGTTCAATCATTTGCGCTAAAATTTGACTCATTACAATCCATGGTAACTGTGATTTAGTTATTTATACAAAAATTTGACCCATCACCACTCATTACCACCCAATGTGCCTATGGTTTAGTTTTTAATTTCGTTAGTTGCATAAAAATTTTACTCATCACCATCCAATGTGTAACATCCCTTTTTATTTACTTTTATTTAATAGAAATTATTTCAAGAGTTATTGTGCAAATAATGTTTATACTTCGTCCGTGGAATTATAATTTGACAATAAGTTAACTCATTGTATTACTTCTATTTGAAGTAGTTACTATATTATACATAAAAGCTACAAGAGTTATACATCTCATGATTATAGTAATACAAATTTCATGAAAATAAAACTTTTAACTAGTCTTCTCAGCAACTTAAATTAATCTAATCTGAAGCTTCAGAGGGATCTTCCTTATTTGTTGACTTCTTTCTTTGATTCACATTACCAACCTGTGTTGATCCCATTGATGATTGAGGAGACTAAGGAGTTTGAGGTCATCTCTGATTAGCCGGTAGATTAAGAAATCTGGGTGGTGACGTTTGAGAAAGAACTATTGGTAAGTCTATATGGTGGAACTGCTAGGGAATTACAATGTTGGTAGGTCTTAAGGCGAATCGTACATATCTTATAAAGGTATCATCACCTTGGACTCTATCGTAAGTCCATCTCATTTCTAGGGGAAAAATAGTTAGGAGAAAAAATGGTTGGAATTTGTTAACCATGCTTAGTCTGAAAGAGAGGAGAGGTGTAGGAGTGAGTCATCAATTTTGGGATATGCACAAACAGGGGATAGTTTATCTAACGTAATCTCTTATCTCACCGTTGGTACCTAGTTAGGAGTTTTAATCGTTTTAGAGCCCTTCGTAGACTCCAAAACTACTAACACCAGAAGGGCTTACACGAGCGTATCCTAAATAATCCAATTTGCAAACTTTAGTTGATGATCGAAAGTATATACCCTGCCCAGTACTTGGTCCAGAGTACTCTCAACTGACTCTTGATAATGCTCCGCTTTGTCGGGGACCAAACCAATTATGTGACACTCCCTTTACTCTAAGCGGTTTACAACTTGGCACCTTACCTACCCCTAAGGTCTCATCAGAGTCTGTGTATATTCCTCAGGAACCTTGTGTGGCAACCATTGCTTCCTCCGTCTTAAATTCGCACTCGATAGGATTTTCAATTCAATTTACCTTTCTTATCTCATCTGTCATCTCTAATATATCTTTTTATATTGGTATTGATGTCAGATCAAGGTTCTTAATGAACAATGTCCATTTTTACATTACAATCACTTTAGATTATGTCATCATTGTTTGAACATATTTCAGTTCATCATCTATCCTAGGGTTTTTCAATAATTACTATCACTAAATGAATAGTTAACATGTATATCTGCCTTCCATAGATAGTAGAACCATTCAACCAAATTTATATCATCAACATTATAGATTCTAATGCATAAACAATAATTCATAATAATTAACCACATATTTTACATTTAGATAATAGGGTAGGGGTAAAATGGTCATTTTAAGAAATATGATATTTAGGTATTCTCTTCTCACTTTCAACTTAAAATATCTTGCAGAGTTATTCAAGTATTATAATTTGTCTTTTCTAGGCTCAAAAAGTTCTAATAGTGAAAAATTAAAATTTTCTAATATAAGGGTATTTTGGTCATTTTTGCATAAAATATGTTTTTCTAGGATTTTCCTTTTCACAAATCTACCCCAAAAATAATTTATATGTAGATTTATAATATTTTCCAAATAACTTCCTGAGTTCAAAAAGCCAAATTAGAATTAAAAATAGTTTTTTGTGAAGTGAGGACATTTTGGTCATTTGAAAAAGATTTGCCCCTTTTCAAAACTTTTTCTTTTATTTTCACCCATAAATTTTTCTTTGGTTCCTAATATTACTAAGAGAAATTTAGATCAAGTTTTCTGAGGTTAGAATGATCCAGAAATGATAAAATCCTCATTTTTATACCCTAGGGGTATTTTGGTCATTTTGAAAATTTAATTCATTTGTAAGGATTTTAAAATTTCCAAAGTGATACAAATATTCTGGGAATGTTTCTAAATAGGTTTTGATAATCTTTTCCTCAGGTTATTGATCAGAACTGGCTTAAATTTTTAGTTTTCTCACCTAAGAGTAGTTTTGGTATTTTTCAAAATAATTTAAATTTTTATCAAATTTGTTGAGAAAATTCATCTAATTTTGTTCCATATAATTAGAAATATCCGTTGACAAATTTCCAAAGCTTAAATATGTAGAAATGGCATAAAATTTTTTAAAAAATAGAATAGGGATATTTTGCTAAATTTTTCAACTAAAGGGTAAAATGATCATTTGCCACTCCATCTTCTACCTCTAGACAGGGTTCAAACCAGAGATTTTAAAATTTAGATCTTTGATTTCCTTCATTTTTTTTGGAAATTAATATATCTAGAATCCATCAATGACTTACACTCAATTATTTCCAACTTTTAATTGATCAATTTATGCTCAAATAAGGCCAAACGAGTTTGAATTTTATAAAGTTTGAACTCTATGAACTCTGATTCAATTAGGGAAATTAATGCGAATTATCATGTCAAACTGTGCAGAATTTAAATTGGAAGCATATAGAACATAACTATAAAATTCTTTTTGAGAAAAGATAACTCTTCCTACCTCAATTGAAGCTTCCTCAACTCGTTAATGGCAAAACTTTTCAACCTTTACAAAATTGTGATTCTTTGCGTATTTCTTCAACTTTCTTCAACAAAAAGGTTTGTGAGGTAATTTCAAATCTATTGGAACAAGTTTGAGGCAATTTGGTGAAGAAACGAGAGAGAATTCTAAGGGCAATGTTCTTTGTATATTTTCTTTATTCAAACCTCAATTCCCCTTTTATATGCCTCTATGGTCCTCTTTTCTTGACGGTGAAGTATGCCTAGGCTAGGGCAGTGATAGGGGTGGCTTTGTAGGCAATAGGATGGCTCGAATTGGTAGAGAAGAAAAAGTGGCTCGAGGTTAAACGTGACTCAGCTGCTTCAATGGTAGCCAACGCGTTTTAGGAAGGGTTAAATAGAATTTAATCTGTAAAATAACAACAATGGGCCTAGCGGTCAAATGACAAACCCTGCACTCCCTTCTCTCTCTCCGTCCCTAAGGTTGCGCCTTCGAATCCTGTTCCCAAACCTTTGTCTCTTTGCATTTTATTTTTCTTTATCTGACTTAACGCTTTTATTATTTATACTTTTTGTTTTACTCAAATGCTACCCCACGTGGGTAGCTCAGTTGGTGAGGCACTACTTCTCTCCTAGAGGTTGCGGGTTCGACTCTCCCCAATGCCTTTTTCTTTTTCTTCTTCTTTTCCCTTTTCTAGTATTCTTTTTCTTTGCTATTTTTATTTTCATTTTTTTTTCTATTTTTAATTTCTATAAATTTTATTTTATATTTTTAAATTTTTTTAAAAATCCTATAATTTGAATAATATTTTCTTCTACTGAATTAATTTTTATTTTTCATAAAAATGTATTTATTTGATAAGATTTAATTTATTTTGTCTAAAAATAATTATTTAATTTTCCTTAATTCTTAAAAATTTACTTTCGATTCCTAAAAATTTTATTCTGCTTCTGATTCTAATTCTTTTAAAAAAAAATTAATCTCTCTTCCTTACTTTTATGGATTATATTTATATTTGCCATTTAAATTTGAAATTCCTAAAGATCCTATTTTCTTTATTTCTTCCCAAAACAATATTCAATAATTCACTTCCTAAGAATTAAAGTCTAAATAAATTAAACCAAGAATAGATGAGAGATAAATTTTGTAAATATATCATTATATGTTACAAAAAGTTGGGATGTTACAACTCTTCCCCCCATAAATAAATTTCGTCCTCGAAATTTATACATATAAAATAGTTAAGGAAATAATTTCCTAATCTTATCTTCTAATTCCCAAGTTACTTCTCCCTCGTCCGTTGGACTCTATAACACTTTGACTAAATTACTATTCTTATCTTAGAGTTGCTTTACTCTTCGCTTTGTGATCCTGAGAGGTGAAACATTATACGTTAGATTCTTCCTAATTGTCACATACTAAGTTTCTATGACGTGACTAGGGTCAGGAATATACTTCCTAAGCTGAGATATGTGGAAAACACTATGTAAGTTGGCTAGTTAGGGAGGTAAAGCTATTTGGTATACAACAAGGCCAATCATTTTCAAGATCTAGTAAGGTCCCATAAATTTGGGTGTTAGCTTTTTAGATTTTAGGGCTTTACCTACACCGATTATCGAATTTACTTTTAGAAACATGTGTTCTTCTTCCTAAAATTCCAAAGGCTTTCTTCTCTTATCATAATAACTCTTCTGTCGATCTTGGGTAGCCTTGAGCTTGTCCTGAATAGTTTTCACTTTTTCTATGATCTACTGCAGTATTTCAAGTCCAAGTAATAGGGAATCTCCTATCTCGAACCAACATAAGGGAGTTCTACACTTTCTTCTATACAATGCCTCGTATGAAGCCAATCTTATACTCGCATGATAACTATTATTGTAGGCGAATTCTACTAGTGGTAAGAATTCATTCCAACTTTCCTTTTGTTTAATCACATAAGATCTTAATAAATTTTCAAGTGACTGAATAGTTCTTTCAGTCTAACCATTAGTTTGAGGGTAATACACAAAACTGAGTTTTAACTTAGTTTCCAAAGCTTCTTGCAAACTTTCCCAAAACCTTGAGGTGGAACGGGAATCTCTATCTGATACTATACTTGAAGGAACTCCATGTAGTCTAACTATTTCTTTCAAAAAAATATGAGTTAGCTTCTGAAGGGAGTATTGAATGTTTATGGGTAGGAAATGTGCAGTTTTGGTCAATCGATCTACAATAACCCATATAGCATCATGTCCAATGATGGTTCTAGGTAATTCGGTTACGAAATCCATGGAAATGTTGTCTGATTTCCATTCATGGATTTTGAGTGATTGAAGGTACTTAGAAGGCTTTTGATTTTCTACCTTAGCCTTTTGACAAGTTAGACAAGCTATAATGAATTTTGTCATATCCTTCTTCATCCCTTGCCACTAGAAATTTCTCTTTAGATCTTGATACATTTTTGTTGTTCTTGGGTGAAACCTAAGTTGACTCTTGTGTGCTTCTTCCATAATCATCTTCCTTATTTCCTCGTTGTTATGAACACAAATTCTTCCCTTCATCCGGTTGACACCATCTTCACTTAATTGAAATTGCTCTCTTGAGTCTCATCTATTACTACCAATTTCTCTTGTAGGGTTTGATCCTTTCTTTGTTCTTCTTTGACTTGCTTTATGAAGTCACTTGTGATTGTCAATGTCCCTAGATATAAAGTTTTGGGGTGTACATCTAAGTTAAGATTCCTAAAATCTTCTAGCAATTGTTGCTCTTTAGCCATTAAAGTAGATAAATGTTGTGATTTCCTATTGAGTGCATCAGCCACCACATTTGCCTTGCCTAAATGGTATGATAGTTCGAAGTTATAGTCTTTTAGGAATTCCATCTAGCGTTTCTGCCTCATATTTAACTCCTTTTGGTCAAACAGATATCGTAAGCTTTTGTGATAGTTGAAAACTTCAAAACTTGCCCCATAGAGGTAATGTCTCCAAATTTTGAGTGTGAACACAACTGCGGCTAATTCCAAATCGTGGGTGGGATAATTTTCTTCGTGCAAGAGTAATTGTCTTGAGGCGTAAGCCACTACTTTTCCTTCTTGCATCAGTAGGCATCCTAGCCCTTGACAAGAGGCATTGTAGTAAAAGTCAAACTTCTTTTCGGGGTCTGACAAAGTTAGGATGGCTGCGGTAGTCAGCCTTGTCTTTAACTGTTGGAAACTATCTTCACAAGTTTAATCCTAGTTGAAAGCTTGACCCTTCCTGGTTAGATTTGTTAGTGGTAAAGCGAGCTTAGAAAATCCTTCAATGAATTTTTGTAGTAACTAGCTAAACCCAAGAAACTTCTGATCTCTGTAACTATTATGGGAGGTTTCCATTGTGTTACTGCTTCCACTTTGGTGGGATCAATAACAATTCCTTCTTTAGACACTACGTGGCTTAGGAAACTGACTACTTCCAGCCAAAATTCACATTAAGACAATTTTACATATAGTTATCGTTCTTTTAGAATTTGTAGCACGGTATAGAGATATTCTGCATGTTCCTCTAGACTCTTTGAGTATATCAAAATTTCATCGATGAAAATTATTATGAACTTGTCCAAGTATTCATGAAAAATTCAATTCATGTAGTCCATGAATATTGTAGGGGCATTAGTTAGGGCAAAAGGCATAACTAAATATTCGTAGTGTCCATAACGAGTACGAAAAGTTGTTTTTGAGATGTCTTCTTTCTGCACTCGAATTTGATAGTATCTAGATCTCAAATCTATTTTTGAGAAGATTTGAACTCTTTTTAATTGATTGATGAGGTCGTTAATTCATGTAAGTGGATACTTATTCTTGATGGTTACCTTGTTTAGTTGACGGTAATCATTGCACAGTCGCATGCTACCATCTTTCTTCTTGACCAATAATAATACAATTACTCCCCATGGTGACAAACTTGGCCTGATGAACTTTTTTTCCAACAATTCTTCTAGTTAACTTTTAACTTTGGCTAATTCCTTAGGTGACATTTGATAGGGTGCGATAGAAATCGGGTTTGACCCTATGATAACGTCAATAGAGAACTCTACTTTTCGTTACTGAGGCAATTTAGTCACTTCCTTAGGAAATTTTTTTTGGAAATTCTTCAACTATTGGGAGGTTGTGAACATCTAACTCCATTTCTGTTTTTGTGGAGAATAACGCCATAAAGAACTAAAATTCCTTCTTGTCTTTCTTTTCTGACTTATATTCCATCGATTCGAGGTTTATTGTTCCAAACTTTAGTGTTTTATTATGACAATCTAGGGTAATATGGTTGGAGGATAACTAATCTATTCCTAACACTAAATCCATATTGGACAGGGGTAAGCATATCAGGTCTATTAAAAAATTTTGACCTTCTAGAAGAACAAGACACCTATACAAGTTTGGTTTGTACTCACAGGTTTATTGGTAAGGGTATTTATAGTCAAGACGTAGGGCAAAGAGGTCAAGGATAAGGCTAAATACTTGGCATAACCATAAGATATGGAAGAATGAGTTGCACCGAAATCGTAAAATACATCTAAAAAATTATCGTGTATGAGGCATTTATCGTGGATCAAGTCATTTGATGTAACCGCCTCTGATCCACTCATTGTGAATACTCTTCCCGTTTCCTTTGACTTCTCTTGACTCTATGCTAGTTTCTTTGTGCTAGACGCTTCCTTCTTTAGAGACCAACAGTCTTTAGCTAAATGCCCCATCTTCCCACATTGTGACAGGTGATGTTCTTATAGGGGCAATCCCTTAAGTAGTATGGTCCACCGCACTTAAAACATTTTTCTGGTGCATCAATTGCAAGAGGCAGAACAACTGGCCTAAAACTTCCTATAGATGAGTTGGGCCTAAAAGATTCACTCCCTTGGGGTGGTGGTCTCTGGTAAGGTTTCTTGGAATGTCCAAAGTATCTCTTTAGGTGTTTTTGTGGTCCCTTAATCTTCCACTACATTTGATGAGTGTTAGAGTCATCTTTATAAATTCTACACTTGCTGACCAGAGTGGGGAAATTAGAAATTTGAAGGTACCCTACAACTTGTTTGATTTCTACCCGTAATCTATTCTCAACTTGAGAACATATTGCTTATTCATCATTCGCTCCAAAGTAGGGCCAGTACTTAAGTAATTCATCAAATTTTGTGGCATATTCCTCTACTGAAAAATTTCCTTGTTTTAGTTTGAGGAATTCCTGTGCCTTTTTCTGTCGATAGTCAACAGGGAAGTACTTATCCAAAAAAATTTTCTTTAAGGTTTCCCATGAAATAAAATAATTGTTTTGAGGGAGAGTAGATCGTGCAATCCTCCACCAATTTTCTACTTCCCTTGTGATCATAAAGGTTGCAAAGTTGACTTTATGTTCCTCCAAACATGAATTGGCGGTGAATATTTTCTCGATTTTCAAATTCTATGCTTCCTTAGGGTTGAAGGAACCGTTAAATCCCAGTGGATTATTCCTTAGGAAGGTTGTGAGTCCCTTATACTTCACAAACTCTTCATTCCTATCATGAATTATCCTTTCTAGAACCTGGGTTATTCGGTCCAATACTTGTTAGGTATTACTTCCCAAAGGTCTTCTTGCCATATTATCCTGTGGATACAATAGATAACTCCAAGGTTAATGAACTCATTCCTAAAGACTTATAGTATAGTTTTAAACCTATGTTATTGATTAGTGCTATCAGTTTTTACACTACTACCCAAGTAGTGAATGTAATGGTTCTAGGGTTTTTTCGACTAAAAGATCTAACTGCTCTAATACTAACTAATTGTAACACCCCTTTTTATTTACTTTTATTTAATAGAAATTATTTCAAGAGTTATTATGTAGATAAAGTTTATACTTTTCTTCGTCTAGGGAATTACAATTTGACAATAAGTTAACTCATCCTATTACTTCCATTTCAAGTGCTTACTATATTATACATACAAGCTAGAAGAGTTATACATCTCATGATTATAGTAATACAACTTTCTTGAAAATAAAACTTTTAACTAGTCTTCTCAACAACTTAAATTAATCTAATTTGAAGATCAAAAGGATTTTCCTCATCTATTGACTTCTCTATTTGATTCACATTACCAGCATGTACTGATCCTATTGATGATTGAGGAGGTTGAGGAGTTTGAGGTTGCCTCTGATTAGCTAGCATATTAATAAATCTAGGTGGCGACATTTTAGAAAGAACTACTAGCAAGTCTATATGGTGAAACTGCCAGGGAACTATAATGTTGGTAGGTTTGAAGGCGAATCGTACATATCCTATAAAGGTATCATCACCCTGGACTCTATCGTCAGTCCATCTCCCTTCTAGGGGGAAAACTGTCAAGTGAAAAAGTGGTTGGAATTTGCCAATAATGCTTAGTTTGAAAAAGTGGTCATAAGATTTAATTTATTTTGTCTAAAAATAATTATTTAATTTTTCTTAATTCCTAAAAATTTACTTTCGATTTTTGAAAATTTTATTCTACTTCTGATTCTAATTCTTTTAATTTTGTTTATCTTTCTTCCTTACTTTTTATGTATTATATTTATATTTTCCATTTATATTTCAAATTCCTAAAGATCCTATTTTCTTTCTTTCTTCCCAAAGCAATATTCAATAATTCCCTTCCTAGGAATTAAATTCTAAATAAGTTAAACCAAGAATAGATGGGAGATAAATTTTGAAAATATATCATTATATGTTGCAAAAAATTGGGATGTTACACAATGTGCCCATGGTTCACTTTTGGAATGGTCATTTTAACCAAATTTTGACTTATTACCATCCATGGTACCCATAGTTTAATATTTTATCTAGTCATTTGCACTAAAATTTGACTCATCACTACTCAATGTGCCTATGGTTCAATTTCTTCTCTAGTCATATGCATTAAAATTTGACACATTACCACCCATCGTGCTCATGATTTAGTGTTTGGTCTAGTCATTTGCACCAAATATTTTCTCATCACCATTCAATGGGCCTAAGGTTTAGTTTTTTTTATCTAGTCATTTACACCAAGATTAGACAAATCACCATCCATTGTGCCCATGGTTCAATTTTTTATTTGATCATTCACAACAAAATTTAACTAATCACCACCCAATGTGACCATGGTTTAGTTTCTGGTCTGATCATTTGCACCAAAATTTGACTTTTCACCACCTCCACCTAATATGCTCACAGTTTAGTTTTTGTTCTGGTAATTTGCACCAAATTTTTACTCACAAACACCCAATGTACCTATGGTTCAATTTTTTATTTGGTAATTTACACTAAAGCTTGACTCATCACCATTCACAATGCCCATTGTCTAATTTTTAATCCAATCATTCACAATAAAATTTAACTCATCACCACGCAATTTGTCCATGATTTAATTTTTGGTCTGGTAATTTGTACCAAACTTTGACTCATCACCACACATAGTGCCTATGGTTTCAATTTTCATCTAGTCATTCACACTAAAATTTAACCCATCACCAACCAATTTGCCCATGGTTTAGTTTTCAATTTGGTCTTTTCACAAAAATTTGACTCATCACCACCTAATGTGCCCATGATTCAGTTTTTGGTCCAGTCATTTGCTCCAAAGTTTGACTCATCACCACCCAATGTGCTCGTGGTTCAATTTTGGTCTAATCATTTGCATGAATTTTTTCTCATCACCACCCAATGTGTTATGTTTTACTTTTATAGACTTGGACTCATCACCATTCACTATGCCCATGGTTCAATTTTTGATCTGTTCGTTCACAACAAAATTTGACTTATCACTACCCAATATGCGTATGGTTCAGTTTTCGGTCTGGTCATTTGCACCAAATGTTTACTCATCACCACTCAATGTGCTTGTGTTTAATTTTTTATCTGTCATTTATACTAAAATTTGACTCATCAACATTCACAGTGCCCATTGTTCAATTTTTTATCCTGTTATTTACAAGAAAATTTAACTCATCACCACCCAATGTTGCCATGGTTCCATTTTTGGTCTGGTAATTTGCACCAAACTTTGACTTATCACCACACATGGTGCCTATAGTTTTGTTTTTAATCTAGTCATTTGCACTAAAATTTGACTCATCACCACTGAATATGTCCATGATTCAGGTTTTGGCCCAATCATTTGCTCCAAAGTTTGACTCATCACCACCCAATGTTCTTGTTGCTCAATTTTTTGCCTAGTCTTTTGCACTAAATTTTTTCTCATCACCATCCAATGTGCCTATCATTTAGAACAAAATTGGACTCATCACAATTCCATGTGCACATGGTTCAATTTTTGATCTAGTCATTCACAATAAAATTTGGCTTATCACCATTCAATGTGCGCATGCTTCAGTTTTTATCTAGTCATTTGTACCAAAATTTGACTCCACCAATTAATGTGCTCATGGTTTTAGTTTTTGGTTCAATCATTTGCACCAAATGTTTACTCATCACCACTTAATGTGCCTATGTTCAGTTTTTTATTTGGACATTTAAACTAAAATTTGACTCATCAACATCCACAGTGCCCATTGTTCAAGTTTTAATCCGGTCACTTGCAACAAAATTTAACTTATGACCACTAAATGTTCCCATGGTTCAATTTTTGGTCTGGTCATTTGCACTAAACTCTGACTCCTCACCACACATGATGCCCCTAATTTTGTTTTTTATCTAGTCATTTGCATTAAATTTTGACTTATTACCACCCAATGTGTCCATGGTTCAGTTTTTGGTCTAATCATTTGCACCAAACTTTGACTCATCAACACACATGTTGTCCATGGTTTTGTTTTTGGTCTAGCCATTTGCACAAAAATTTAACTCAACATCACCTAAGTTGCCCATGGTTCAGTTTTTGGCTCGGTCTTTTGTACCAAAAATTTGACTCATCACCACCCAATTTGCCCATGGTTTAATTTTTTATTCGTTCATTTGCACCAAAATTTGACTCATCACCACTCAATTTGGTAATGGTTTAGGTTTTAGTCTGGTCATTTGCACCAAATTTTATCGCCGCTCAATGTGCCTATGGTTTAGTTTTTTATTTGGTCATTTACACCAAAATTGAACTCATCAGCATCCATTGTGCCCATGGTTCAATTTTTGATCTGGTCATTCGCAACAAAATTTGACTGATCAACAACCAATGTGCCTAATGTTCAATTTTTGGTTCGGTCATTTGCCCCAAAATTTGATTCTTCAAAATCCAATGTGTTGAGGGTTCAATTTTTTTTTGGGTCATTTGCATCAAAATTTTACTCATCACCATCAAATGTGCTTATAGTTTAGTTTTTTATTTGGTCATTTACACCAAAGTTTCACTCATTACCATCCATAGTGGCCATTGTTCAATTTTTGATCCAATCATTCACAACAAAATTTATCTCATCACCACACAATGTGTCTGTAGTTCAACTTTTCGTTTGGTCATTTGCACTAAACTTTGACTCATCACCACACATGGTGCACACAATTTTGTTTTTTTATCTAAGCATGTGCACTAAAATATTGTAACGCCCATTTTACTATTTTAGGAATAACCCTTGAAAATTTTCAAAGGTCACAAAATGTGTTTTTATTAAATTAATCATGTTTACTTGTTCTAAACTAAAAGCGTGAAGTAATTCTTGTCATTCTTCCTAAATTAAGGTTTTTAAGTAAGAATCTGAATAGACTATTATAACCATCATGCAAATTTAAATATATAAGCAGTACGAGTTAATTAAGTTACAAATCATTGTCTCCTTACTAATAATAAGGTTTACATTCATCACAACTACAATTTAATTATACAAAATGAAATACAATCAACCACAAAAGTCTACACGTAATATTCAAAAACCCGTCAAGGAGGTATCCCCTATTGTCCCGCCATCTAGAATGTCATCTCTAATTATCAGGGCCTATCCTCATCACTTTACTAGGAGTTGCCTCTAACGCTTGAAAATCATTAGGCTTGTGTTTGGCATCTTCATTTGAAAAGTGGGGAATTGTAGGAGTGTGTCATCCATCCTCAGGAACACACAAGCATAGAATAATATGACGATAAAATATCTAATATTGCATACACTCTCCTCACCACGTTGCGCCTACCAATATGTTATACTGATCATATTTTAGGGTCTCGAATGCTTCTAAAACTTTCATCACCAAGAGGACTTACACAAAATGTGTTATTTAGTCCAAGGTTTGCTTTCTAGGTGATGATCAGGAGTACATAACCTGTTTGGCACATCGAATGAAGATACTCTCTACTGAATCATGGTAATGCTCAACTTTGTCAGGGACACCAAGCTGATTATGTAAATCCCTCTAATTTTAGAGCCATAACAACTTAGCACCTTATACTACCCCCAAGGACTCACCGAGAGCCTATAGACATTCCTTAGGTACCTGTTGTGGTCAACCTTTTTAATACTCTAGTCTTAATTCTTACATGTGATGATGTCATGTCATTCGTCAACTACTTCCTCCATCCCTACAACTGGGTCTTTATTTCAAGTACTGACACAACACAAGTCATCAGATGAAGTCCCCTCCTATGGTTCATCAATCTTTCAATTTCTTAAGTAGATTCCTTGCATAAATCGAGCTCTTACCCCTTTTTGAGATTCAAGTCTTTTGATAAGTTATTATTACATAGAACTCCACTATTCACACTAAGACTTGTCACCTTTAGGAAACTTCATACTTTTTCCTATACTATTCTTCCTATTAAAATTCTAATTAGTTAAGGCATTCTATTGTGTTCCTTTATCAGAATATATCTCAAACATAAAATTTTTCCTGTTTCCTAGTAGAAGAGGCAATCATTAAGTCTTAATAGTTTCAATCATCATTTCCAGTTCTTAATAAATAACAATGACAACAATAATTAATAAGAACTAACAATACTTAGCAAAGGATAAAAGGCAACTTCACAAGAGAATTCGAGTGATTAAGCATTAACTTTAAAAGAAAATTTCCATTTTCTTATCCATTTAATATTTAATTACTCATTCTTATTTATTTATTTATTCACTTTATTATTAGCACATACATATATATATATATTATTCTTTTGCTCATTTATCATTATTATTATCGTTATCTTATCTATTCTATTTAATTTTAAATTACTATTATTATTACCATTATTATTATTTTTATAATTAGTATTGTTATTATTATTTTCATTATTATTATTACTTATTATTTTATTTATTTATTTATTTTTTCTCTCTCTTTCCTTCCCTCTCTCTCTCCTTATTCTTCTTCTCTAGCTCTCCTCACTTACTGACCTACTCACCCTCTTCTTCTTCCTCCTTTTCTTTTGTTTTGTTACTAGAGACCATTACTAGTCATTTTTTTTCCTATCTAACTCCTCCTATTTCAACTTTCAATCAATTTCATTCTTTCTGAATCCCTGAACATTAGATAATCATCAATTTCCATATTAAATGCCATAGTACAGTAAAAGGATTATAGGATGAAGATTCGAAACACAGATAATAGAAATGGAATAGTTCACAAAAGAAATTACAATTTGATCACCAACAGTAGAAAGACAAGGTTTCTATAATCTGATCACTAGGGGTGGTTTCCTCCTCTTTGCTCTTGCGTTTGACCTTTCCTTTCGATCTCCCCTTTCTCGATGACGCCTAAATGGCTGGTGGGGTGATTTTGGACAGGTTGAAATAATAGAATGTGTCATTTCCCCCCAGGTGTAGAGTGGCTTATAGGGAAAAAGAGGAGAAGTTGCAAGTGAGCAAGAGTGGCTCGAGGGAGAAGGTTGTAGGTGAGTTAGAGAGTGATGTGGACGATTGTGGTGAAAGCATTTTTGTCACTGGTAGAAGACAAATAAAAGAAAAGGAGTATCCTTATCATCGAACGAGCTTGACTTAACGATTAAGACGCTGAGTACAGGCGCTAGGTCTCTAGGTTCGACACCCACTAGGTGCATTTTGATTTTTGCTGCATTATTTTTTTGATTTTTAAACAATACCTTATATACATAAAAAACGCCTCTTCTAATGCACGTGATCGTGCAACCTAGTTGGTTATGTGATTTTTCTCTCCTCCTCCATACCTGGGTTCGAACCCAGCCAAATTTTTTTTGGTTTTCAGCTTTTTATTTATATATATTTTTATTTATTTTTTTATATAATTAACATTTTCTAGATTTTAATTATTCTAAAAATCTTAAAAATTTATTTATATTTTTCAACTTTTATTCCTCTTTCTTTTCTATTACCCATATATTTTTAGAAATTTATTTTGTCTTAATTAATTTTAATATATATACATGTGTGTGTGTGTGTATACATATACATACAAAGTATATAATTCCTTTTATATCTTTCTACTTTCATCTAATTTTTTTATTCTCTTGTATAAATTACTGGTTATCTATAGTTATTATTTTTCTTGATCATTATTTATTTCTTAACAATTAATTAATAAATTTCTCATTATTCTAATAATTTTTAATAACAAATAATTTCCCAAAATGCTTTAATTTAAGCTTTAACTCACATATAATACCAAAATCATCCTAAAAATAATTATAATTACTATTACAATGTTAATTTCCTATTATTTACTTTCATTACATGCTATTTTTCTCATTTTAATTAATAATATCATAATTATTTTACTCTATTTATTTTTTATTTATTCAAGATGTTACAAATATGAATAATCTCCACCCAATGTGTCTATGGTTCAGTTTTTGGTTTGATTATTTTTACTAAACTTTGACTCGTCACCACACATGTTGTCCATGTTTTTTTTATCAAATTATTTGCATGACAATTTGAATCATCACCATCCAATTTGCCAATGGTTCAGTTGTTGGTATGGTCTTTTGCACCGAAATTTGACTTATCACCACCCAATGTACCCATAGTTCAGTTTTTGGTTCGGTCATCTACACCAAATTTTGGCTCATCACTACCCAATGTGCTCATGGTTTAGTTTTTGGTCTGGTCATTCACTCCAAATTTTTTCTCATCACTACCCAATGTTCCTGTGGTTTAGTTTTTTATTGGTCATTTACACCAAAGTTGGACTCATCACCATCCACTGCCTATGGTTCAATTTTTGATCCAGTCATTCACAATAAAATTTGACTAGTCACCACCCAAGGTGCGCATTGTTCAATTTTTAGTCTAGTCATTTGCACCAAAATTTGACTCTTCACTTCCCAATGTTCTGATGGTTTAGGTTTTGCTTTGGTCATTGGCATCAAATATTTACTCATCACCACCCAATGTACAAATGGTTCATTTTTTATCTAGTTATTTACACCACCAATTTTTGATCTAGTCATTTACAACAAAATTTAATTCACGACCACCCAATGTGCCATTGTTGAGTTTTTGGTCTAGTCATTTGTACCAAACTTTGACTTATCACCAGACATGGTGCCCATAGTTTTGTTTTGGTCTAGTAATTTGCAATAAATTTGACTCATTACCACCAAATTTGCCCATGGTTTAGTTTTGGTCTTGTTTTTTGCACCAAATTTTGACACATCACCATCCAATGTTCCTATGATTCATTTTTTGTTTTAATTTTTTGCACAAACATTTGACTTATCTCCACTCGATTTGCCTATGATTCAATTTTTGGTTCGATCATTTGCACCAAAAGTTAATCTATAACCACCTAATGTGCACATGGTTTAGTCTTTTATTTGATCAATTGTACCAAAATTCAAATCATCACTACCTAATGTGCACATGGTTCTATTTTTGGTCCAGTCATTTCCTCTATATTTTGACTCATCAACACCCAGTATGCTCATGGTTTAGTTTTTGGTGTTGTCATTTGTACCAAAATCTAACTCATGACCATCCAATGTGTCCATGGTTCTATTTTTTTTATTATTTGAACCTAAATTTTACTAATCACCACCTATGGTGCCCATGGTTCAATTTTTGATCTCGTCATTTGCACCAAAATTTTACTCATTCATAACTACCTAATGTGCCGATGGTTCAATTTTGTGTCCTATCATTTGCACCAAACTTTTACTCATAACCACCAAATGTGCCTATGGTTTAGTTTTTGATTTGGTTTTTTGTACCAAAATTTGACTCATCACCACCTAATTTGCCCATGATTTAATTTTTGTATCAATCATTTGGACCAAATTTTGACTCATTACCACCTAATGTATCTATGGTTCAATTTTTGGTCTTGTCATTTGCACTAAAAGTTGACTCAACACCAGCTAATGTTCCAAGGCATCGCTAGTAACGATGCATTGTTCTTACAAGTGGACTAGCCATGCCCCAATTACCATAATACTTGACCGAGTTTGATGATCATTCAACATATATTGATATGCCATGATGGAAATGATTCATTGCTTGCGTTATGACTCAACCAACACCTCAACAAGCCAAAACCCTAGAATCCTTCTAATATCAAAAGGCACCAAAACCATATTTCAATTTAGTCTTGCCAATGCATCGTTGGAGCTAGAATAAGTTATGTCGTAAAGCCCATCATACTTGACCAAGTTCAATCAAGATTTACAACATGTTTATATGCTAAAAAGGAAATGATGTGTTTTAGTGTTGAGACTTGACCAACATCTTAAAAACAAGATAATCACCTAGAATCTTTATGATATTGAAAGGCACTAAAACCATATGCTATTTAGCACTGCTAGTGCATCATTGGATCTAGAATAAGTCACACCACAAAGCACACCACACTTAATCGGGTTCGATCAAGATTCACTACATGTTTATATGTCAAAAAGGCAAGGATGTGTTGCTTTTTTTGTGACTCAACCAATACCTCAACAACAAGCCAGTCGCTTAGAATCCTTATAATATTGAAACTCACCAAAATCATATCCTTTTTAGCATTGTTGGTGCAGTATTAGAGCTAGAATATTCACAAAGCCCACAAAACTGGACCAAGTTTGATAATGTTATCACTAGCAATGATGCATTGTTGTTGCGAGTGGACTAGCCACACCCCAACGGCTACCACACTTGACCAAGTTTGATCAAGATTCACAACATGCTTATATGTCATGAAGGCAATAATACATTGATTGTTTTGTAGCTCAACCGACACGTCAACAACATACTAGCCATCTACAATCCTTATGATACCAAACAACACCAAAACCTAATCCCATTTAGCATTGCTAGTGCATGGTTAGAGCTAGAATAAGCCACACCACAAAACCCACCCCACTTGATAGAGTTCGACTAAGATTCACCACATGCTTATATGCCATCAAGACAATGATGTATTGCTTGTTTTGTGACTTGACCTACACCTCAACAATAGGTAAGCCATCTAGAATCCTTATTGAAATAAGACTATCCATGAAGGAGGAAGATCTAATGGACATCAAGCTTGAAGGCCCCTTGACAAGGTCAAGGTGAAGACTCTTAGAAAATAGTCTTGGGTTATTTTTGGGCTATTTTGGTCCCAGACCCATTGGCTTTCATTTGGACCCAAGTCCATATTGTTTGTACATAGAGTGATTGAGCTTAGAGGCTTGACCAAGTAGTATATGTGTTTCTGAACCTTGTATTTGGGCCAAGTTATGTAGGTTGTTGGACCTTGTATTTAGGCCAAGTAGTATATGAAGTGGGTCTTGTATTTGGGCCATTAGGTTTTGGGCACTACCTTATAATTTGGAGCGCAAATATCTTAGTCTTCGGCCTCTAAATTTTTGACACTCCTTTGGTTAGGTTTTAGGCCTAGTTAGTTGCATGTAGGTTATAATATATATAGTTTAAAAGTCAAAATGTAGTCAACTTTTGTTCATTAATGAAAATTCTAGAGGATAACTCTTGTTCCTTATCAAAAATTTACTCTTTGCGGCGGAGCTTCATCAACCATCACGGTCCTAGGTTCATGGGGCATTTTCATTTCTAGTCACAAATCCAAGTTCTTAAAGATTGAAGTTAAAGATATTGAATATATTGAGAAATCAAGAAATTTATTCATGAAAAATTGCATCAAGTTGTTTTTAGAGCCAAAATTTTAATTTATAAAGCTACAATCTAGTTAGATCTATAACTTTGTAGCAAATTTTGGTCAATTCTTGCTGATACTTGTGTGTCACCTTCTACTTTTTTGTCATGTAAGTCTGGTTGAATTTTCTTGGTGTTTTGTTTTTTTTTTGCCTTGTATTTGTTGTTCTAGCTTTGTTAATTGTTAACCTTGTGTGGATCTAGTAAAAAATTAAAAACAAGTGCTAGATCTAGGGTTGTGTTTTGGTGTTCATGTGTTCTTAAACTTAGATTCTAGATCTAGTTCAATTCTTGTGTTGTTTCTTTATTTTAATGTTAGATTTGTATGTAAACATGAAAGATCTACAAAACCTAAGTGTTTGATAATTGAAATTCATAAAAACATTGGTGTATATCTAATGTTAGAGTGTTTGTCAACTTCAATGCACTTGTTCTTCATGTTTTTGAAATTTTAATCTTAGATATACTTTGATTCCTTTTCTTTTTGGTGTTTTCTTCTTAGATCCATGTGTATCCATGTTATATCTATGAATTCTACATAAAATTTGTGCAAAATACATCAAATCCTTAGGAGATCTTAGATATAAAGTGTAAGATTTATTTCTTGTTGTCCTTTATGTTCTTGATCTTAAATTTTGGATCTACTTTGATTCTTGCATGTTTTTATTATATTCTTGTTAGATCTATGTTCTTTTATGTTAGATCTATCAATCCTTTAAGTTCTCTAGTTGTTTTGATTCAAAATTTGGTGTAGATTTAAAGTTGAATGCGGCACCACTTTCTTATGCTACATGTATTCAAATTTTCTTCAATTTCAAAATTAGGTCTACTCAATTTCTGAAGTAATTTTGGAAGCCTAATTGTATATTTATGTTCCTCTCACTTAGATCTACAAAACCTCATAATTTGTTTTGAATTTGGAACACTTTTATTTTTGAGTGTTCTTCATGTTCATCTACATGTTCATGAACTTTTAATTTTGATTCTCATTAGTTATGGTTATCTTGTTTTATGACCACTTGTTTTGAGTTGATTTGGATATAGTAGAACCTTTTCTTCTACAAGTATATGTGATTCATTTTAATTTTATGAGCTATTGAGAATTTGAATCTTGAAGACATATTATTCTTGTGTTCATAAAAAAAAATTGCAAGAACTCTAGTTTTGTTCTTAAAAATTGGTTTAAAGAGATTTTTGGTGTTTGTGCAATAAAAAAATAGAAAAGGACTAAAGTGTAAAGATATCAAAATATTTTAGGGTCAAATTGCAAATTCCAAAAGTTTAAGGACCCAAGTATAAATAAAAAAATTGAAAGTGGCAAATTGCACCACACTTCTTCCACTCTTTTTGAACTTATTTTTCTTGTAGAATTTTAAACAACATGAATTAAAACCACATTCTTCCAACCATTTCAAAATTGACGTTGATTTGCTTCTTATCCTATTCCTTTTCATTTGTTGATTTTTCTTACTTTTAAGTACTTGATCAATGCTTATAATATTTTAGGCCTTTGTTAAATGTAATAAGTGCTTAGTTATTCCTTCAATTGTTCATAAAAAAAGTTCCTTTCATGTTGCATGTATTGATTATTTCCTACCCATTATAGTTAAGTTTTTTGTTCAATTTGTGCATGTTTTTGAGTTTCTAGTGTTGCTTTCATTCTATTTTGTTGCATGATATTGTTTCCTTAAGCTATCTCATTATATCTTTCTTGTATGTACTTTTTTAGTTTGTTGAGTCTCTTGACTATTTTCCATTTTTTATCTCATCATAATCACTTTGAGTAGTACTTTCAATTCTTTGAACTTTTATTGCTTGTCTTTTATTATTCATTGGTTTTATCTCGGTTTGTATCCTTTAGAATTCTTGTGTTGATTTTAGTCATATGTTTCCTATTGCACTTTGAGATTTATGATAAGTGTCAATATTCAGTACATTTACATGAGAAAATTGGTGCCTTTTGTTCTTAATTGTTGTTGAAATTAGTAATTACTCCCTAATTTGAGAATTATTAAATCCAAACATATGTTTTTTACTCTAGAAACAAATGGAGACATTTAATCCTAATATTGTATGAATTTCAAGTAACTAAGGAGTGAGTAAAAAAAGAATTGAAGATGCATGGATAGAAGCATAAGAAGATAGACAAAAGGGAGAGTTTGATGCTGAAAAGTTGAAGTCAGAGCTTGCCTAAGCGAAACCAAATCTCGCTTAAGCTAGAATTTTCCAGAGGCAAAGAAAGTTGTAGTGGTCAGCTCGCTCAAGCTAGAATATCTCGCTTAAGTGAGAATGATCCTAAGAGTGGGTATTTTTCAATAGGAATCTTGCTTAAGCTAGGTATGGCTCCCTTGAGTGAGATAACCTTGTTTCAAAGTTAAGTACATGGTTCGCTTGAGCGAAACTATCTAGCTTAAGCGAGAATTCATTAACCCAATTGCAGAGAGAGTTTTTTTTTAAAAAAAGGAGATAGAAAGAAAGAGGAGGAGAGACAGGATAGAGGGGGGTACAACCTAGGAGGAAGCTTGAAGCATCTCTTCTTGTGAAATCTACCATGTAGCAATCAAGGCTACAATGAGTAGCTAACTTCCTTCTTTTGGGATTGAATGTAATCTACTCAAACTCAAATGTATTTGGATGATAGTTACGTATGGTCTTTTGTTTCTACTTGTTCTTGGTGTTTTCGTTTTATGCTTATTGTTGGATTCTATCAATCAATAGACTCTTGATTTTGATTCTTAGATTTAACTGGAAAGTATTTGTAAGAATCAGATCTAAACGAAAATACTTGATATTTTGTAATGCTAAGAATAGATTTCAACATATTGATTGTCTCATAACATTTGAACTTAATGTTGGTTAATTTGCTAGATAACTTAGGAATTAGTGTTTAGGAAATTTTCTTAAGAATCTCATGCTTGAAGAATCAGTGTGAATGATTTAAGATGTGGTATCAAGAACCAGTACTATGAGTATTATATGTCGTTATCAACATAAAATAAAAAAGAGTGAGATAGAGTAAGTTTAATCCCAATCCCTATAACTAAAATTTCAAACCAAGTTCTTGTATTATTATATTCTTTCGGGTGTAACGTTATTTTTTATAACATCAATCTAGTATGAACAAAATTATTATTCATTTTATATACTCAGTGAGTGTTGCAACAAATTTTTTTAATTGAAATTGTTCATCATGGGTACGACATTCATACTTTGAAAAGTATTATACTACGGTTGATTTGGTTCACTTGCCAAAGGAAAGGAATCAACAAGTTCTTGGCGCCGTTGTTGAGGAACAAATTTTCTTTAAAATTTTTAAAGTATAACTCATTAAGTATTGTGAATATTTTGTTTTCTTTTTGGTTACTTTGTGGCTCAAATTATTATTATTTTTATCCTGTGTTAAACCTTGCTTGAGTTGTCTTTGATTTATGTTTTTAAGAGGACAGGTTTCTAAAGATCAATTGAAATTTGACTCCAAAATTGAGAGGATAGCTTGGAACAATCGCAAAGAAAAGAAAAAGCAAGAGCAAGTAGAAGGAGAATCTTCCAACACTTCCATCACACAAATTCGAGAAAATCAACAAGAGAAAAACATGGCTGATGAAAGACAAAATCCACCTAGGAGAACACTTGGAGACTATGTTATGCAACAAGGACCAAGACATTTTTCCAGCATAGTAATACCTTCTACGATCAAATCATTGGAGATGAAGCCAACTTTTTTTAGTTTAATCAGCACCCATCAATTCATAGGGATGGATCATGAAGATCCATACACTCATTTGTCCATATTCTATGAATTAGTAGGGACTATGGGTTTTGAAGAAGATGATGTCGAATCGGTTTATTTGCATTTGTTTCCTTTTTCTTTGGCAGGAAAGGGAAAAGAATGACTTAAATCACACCCAAATCAAGTTTGACCAGTTGGAGTGATGTAGAGGAGAGGTTTCTACACAGATTTTTTTCACTCTCCCATTATATTAAGGCAAAATCTGAGATTTCTACATTTAGGCAAGGGCCAGATGAACCTTTTTGTTAAGGTTGGAAAAGATTCAAATTAATGCTTAGGAGATGTCCTAACCATGGATTTGAAGACATTGCCCAACTAAACATTTTTCACAATGGTTTAAGGCATGATACTAAGATGGTATTAGATGCAGCAGCAAGAGGGACAATGATGGCTATTGATGCAGAGCAAGCAACAAGAATTATTGATGATTTAGCCTCAATAGATTATCAAGCTCAACATGATAGACAAACTATTTGAAGGAAAGGAATACTTGATCTCAATATTATAGATGCAATTTTAGCTCATAACAAAATTCTGACACAACAGATTGAAGCATTAACTAAGAAAATGTCTAAATTGCATCAACAATTACATGTTGTGCACTCTTCCTAAAGTCAAACTCAAGCTATGAGATGTGATTTATGTGGAGGTGATAATCCAAATGGTCATTGTTCTTATCAAAATAATCCACCAGATGCAAAAGTTCATTACATGAGCAATCAAGGAAGGGAAGGCGAATTCTCATCTAACTATCCAAATAATATGATTCAAGGTTGGAGGAATAATCCAACTCAAGGCTCTGGGTGGAAACAAGAGGTTGGACCATCTAACAGACAAGCCCCATATCAGCAACAACCGCATTATACTTCCATTCATAAGAGGACAACCAAATTGAAGGATACCTTTGAAAAATTCATGCAAGCTTCTTTATCTAATTAGAAAAATACAGAATCTTCAATGAGAAATTTAGAAACACAAGTGGGATAGTTGGCTAAATAACTGACAAATCAATAAGGGGGTTAATTTTCAGCCAACACCCAAACTAATCCCAAGGAGCATTGCAAGTCAATTACCACTAGAAGCGGTAAAGTGGTGGGTGAAGGGATTGGAGATCAGTTAGCTATTGAAGAGGAGATGATTAAAGAAAAGAGAATGAGAAAGAAAAATAGAGCATGAGGGGGAGGAAGAAGAAAATAAAGAAAAAGATGTACATACTGACGAGAAAAAGAAGAAAAATAACGAGAGTAAAAATCAAGTGAGGGGTTCTCCCATAAGGAATGTACCTTATCCACATACCCCATCAAGGAAAGATAAGGAACGACAATTTGCAAGATTTTTGGATATTCTTAAAAGTTTTCAAATCAAAATTCCATTCACTGGAGCGTTGGAACAAATGTCAACCTATGTAAAGTTCATGAAGGAATTGTTAACTAAGAAAAAAGTAGTTCAATGAGCAAGAAACAATTGAACTAAAGGCTGGATGCAATGTCATAATTCAGAATTCCTTGCCACAAAAATCTAGAGATCCAAGGAGTTTCACTTTTCCTGTTACCATAGCCAATCTCATAGTTGTAAAGGCATTACTAGATCTTAGAGATAGTATCAATCTCGTGCCTTTATCCATGTTATAGAAAATTGGAGATGTAGAAGTGAGACCCATAAGAATGACTTTGCAGCTAGCTGACAGATCTATAAAATATCCACATGGAGTAGTTGAAGATCTCTTAGTGAAGGTGGATAAATTTCTATTTCCAGTCGACTTTGTTGTTATGGACATAGAGGAGGATGTTGAGGTCCCTTTAATCCTTGGAGGCCATTTATGAAGACTGCGAAAGTCATAATTAATGTTGATAAAGGTGAATTAAAAGTTTGTGTACAAAACGAGGAGGTAAGTTTTAATGTTTTGGAAGCCATGAGACATCCAGGTAACAGAAAAGAGTGCTTTAGACTGGATGTAATTGATGAAATCTATTGGGAAACACAGAAAATTTTCTACTACTGAGCCATTGATGAAAGTAGTTGTTGATAGCATAGAAGACATCGATGAGTAGGAAGAAAAAGAAGTAAAATATTGCTTGAAACATTTAAACAAGGCCAAGGAAGTGTCACAAAATGTTATTCAAAGGTAGAAATTGATTAAAGAAGAGACTTCCCCGCCTAAAAAATTGGAATTAAAGCAGCTACCACCTTATCTTAAATATGTTTTCCATGTAGAGAATGGTGAAAAACAGTAATTCTCAACAATTATTTGACAAAAAATGAAGAAAAAGTGGTGAGAGTGCTAAAATCTAATGAAGGAGCCATAAGGTGGACCTTATCTAACATGAAGGGTATAAGCCCATCTTACTACATTCACAAAATTCATATGGAGCAAGACTTCATACCTATAGCTCAACCTCAAAGGCGCTTGAATCCGACCATAAAGGAGGTTGTGAAGAAAGAAGTTCAAAAGCTTTTGGAAACAAGGATGATTTATCCTATTTTAGACAGTGCTTGGGTCAGTCCTGTGCAAGTGGTTCTGAAGAAGGGTGGCATGATTGTCATCCATAATGAAAAGAATGAGTTGATACCCACAAGAACTATTACAAGTTGGAGGATGTGAATTGATTATAGAAAATTAAACCAAGCCACAAGAAAAGATCATTTCCCATTGCCTTTTATGGATCAAATGCAGGAAAGGTTGGCAGGAAAAACATATTACTATTTTCTGGATGGTTATTCAAACTATAACAAAATTGTAGTAGATCCAGAAGATCAAGAGAAGACTGCTTTTACTTTCCCTTTTGGTGTATTTGCCTATAGAAAAATGCCATTTGGGTTTTGTAATGCTCAAGCTACTTTCTAGAGATGTATGTTTGCTATTTTTGTAGACTTGATAGAAAAATGCACTGAAGTGTTCATGGATGATTTCTCAGTGTTTGGGTCTACTTTTAATTCTTGCTTGGAAAATTTAGACACTGTACTGAAGCGGCGTGTAGAGACAAATCTTGTACTCAAGTAGGAGAAATGTCACTTCATGGTGACTGAAAGCATTGTTTTAGGTCACAAGATATCTTGCAAAGGGATTGAAGTGGACAAAGCAAAAGTTAAGGTCATGGAAAAGATACCTCCACTAGTCAACATCAAAGGGATTAGAAGCTTTCTTGGACGTGTTGGCTTTTATAGAAGATTCTTCAAGGATTTCTCAAAAGTTGCAAAGCCATTGTGCAACTTGCTCAATAAGGAGACTCCATTTAAGTTTCATGAAGACTATTAGATTGCCTTTGACAAATTAAAACAAAAACTCATTTTGCACCCATAATTACTGCTCTGAAATAGCAATATAATTTTGAACTGATGCATGATGCAAGTGACTATGCAGTAGGAGCAATGTTAGGACAAAGGAAAGGAAAAGTTTTTCATGTGATACACTATGCAAGTAAAGTCCTAACTAAAACTTAAAGTAATTATACTACTACCGAAAAAGAGTTACTTGCTATAGTGTATGCACTTGAAAAATTTAGATCTTATTTGATTAAGTCCAAAGTAATTGTTTTCACTGACCTCACTGCAATTAAATATTTGTTAACTAAATCAGATTCTAAGCCAAGGCTAATAAGATGGATAATGTTGTTGCAAGAGTTTTATTTAGAAATAAAAGACAAGAAAGGTTGTGAAAATAATGTGGCGGAAAATCTACCCAAACTTGCAAATAACGAGGTGACTGCACTTGAATCAAAAGTGTTAGATGAGTTTACAGACGAAAAACTCTTGGAAATTCAAAAGAGGCCATGGTTTGCAGATATGGCCAATTTTAAAGTTGCTAGAGTTATTCTTGAAGATTTTGAATGGCATCAAAAGAAAAAAAATTCTTCAAGGATGCAAATCATTATGTGCGGGATGATCCTCATCTGTTCAAAATTGGTGCAAATAACCTACTACGAAGATGTGTCACAAGAGAGGAGGCCAAGAATATTTTATGGCATTGTCATAATTCACCATATGGAGGTCATTTTAATGGAGAAAGGACTGTTGCTAAAGTCCTGCAATATGGATTTTATTGGCCTACATTGTTTAAGGATGCACATGAGTATAGTCAAAACTGTGACAGCTACCCAAGAATTGGAACTATCTCCAAAAGACATGTAATGTCATTGCAAAATATTCAAGAGGTTGAAGTCTTTGATTGTTGGGGAATTGACTTCATAGGACCACTGCCATCTTCTTTATCAAATGAATATATTTTATTGACAATTGAGTATGTGTCTAGATGGGTTGAAGCAATCCTAGTTCAGAAGGTTGATGCTAAAACAATGATCAGATTTCTCAAGAGAAATGTTTTCTGCAGATTTGGTACTCCTAGAGTCCTAATTAGTTATGGAGGTTCCCCTTTTTGTAATGTGCAGCTTCAAAAGGTTCTAGAACATTATGGGGTTCGACATAAAGTAGCAATAGCCTACCATCCTCAGACCAATGGTCAAGCGGAGGTCTCTAATAGAGAAATTAAGAGAATTCTAGAGAAAACAGTTGCCTCTACCAGGAAAGATTGGTCAAGAAAGCTTGATGAAGATTTATGGGCTTATCGGACTGCATATAAAACTCCTATATCTCTCTCTCCATTTCAACTGATCTTTGGTGAGGCATGCCACCTTCCGGTGGAATTGGAACACAAAGCATATTGGGCATTGAAGCTTTTAAATTTTGATCTTAAAGCTTTTGGAGAAAAACGAAAAATGTAGCTCCATGGACTTGAAGAAATGAGGCTCAATGCTTACCAATCCTCTAAACTTTACAAGGAACGTGTCAAGGCTTACCATGACAGGAAAATTTGGAAGAGAAATTTTGAACCAGGCCAATTTGTATTGTTATTTAATTCCAGGTTGAGACTTTTCCCTGTAAAATTGAAATCAAAATGGTCAGGCCCATTTCTAGTCAAACAAGTCAAGCCATATGGAACAGTGGAATTAGAGGACCCTGAATAACATAGAAGTTGGATGGTCAATGGCCAAAGACTGAAGCATTATTTTGGTGGTGAGATTGAAAGGCTCATCATGGTGATTCAGCTGAATGATCCTTGATTAATACAAGCGTCAAGCTATGTTATGTTAAACAAGCGCTTTTTGGGAGGAAATCCAGCGGGTTACTATGTGAATTTGTTTTCAGTTTATTTGTTGTTGCTTAAACTAGTAATATGTCTATTATTTGTAGATATCTTATGGACCATGCTGCACATTTAATGACTGCATAACTCATGAGCATGCACATCTATACATTTAGAAGTGAAAATTTTGGTATGCAGTAGATGCTTAGGCTTAACAGGCAATTTTGGGGTGGTTAGATGTTTTGGAATGTGAGTTCTTAGAGTTCTTAGGCCATTCTAAAGATTATGGTTTTATAAATTCAATTGTTAGTTCATTAATGTAAGACTTGATTGAGTATTAGAAAATGACTTCAAAATGCCAAATTGTCTTTGATCTACATGAAAATGTTCATTGTCTTGAGGATAATTTTCGCTCAAGCCAGAAACTTTTACTTAAGCGAGATATGCAAAAAGAAACAAAGAATTTTTACTTGAGTGAGACTTCTAAAATCATACTGGGGGCTCTCAGGTCAAATTTTGCTTGAGCGAGGCATGTTTCACCTGAGCGAAAATGCCTTAAACCCTTGAGTGCCCTCAGGTTAAATTTTGCTTGAGCGAGGCATGTTACGACTGAGCGAAAATGCCTTAAACCCTTGAGTGCCCTCGGATCAAATTTCGCTTGAGCGAGGGAGGTTTTTGCCTAGGCGAGATATGCAGAAAATGAAAAGACAAATTTTTCTACAATTTTCGCTTGAGCAAGAATATGCACTTAAACACAGAGCATCACAACCTCGCTTGAGCAAAAGATCAATTGAAACGTTTTTAAAAGGGTGTGAACAGACGAAATGAAATTTTTTTTACCATTTGAATTAAACCTTGGTTCGCTTGTTGCATCAATCTCACTTACTCATCTTGTTGCTTGCTTCTGCTCTGCATAATTTAAGCTCATTCCTTCTTGCCATTGTTAAGGTAAGTGCTTCTTGGTGGCATCCCCACAATCTTTCTCATTATTGTGAAAATTTTAAGGTTCTATGTGGTTTATATGAGAAGTTTAAGTTGACCCTTTGTGAATGAGTTGAATGAAGAGTGAGTTAATCTGGTGTGGTATTATACTTGCTTATTGCTAGCCATTATGTGTGATGATAGTAAGGTTTGACCCAAAACCATGTTCATTCATTAAATGCAGTTCTTCATGTAGCCCACCAAGTATTTGTTAAAATGCAAAGCATGGAAAATACTCATTCATTACTCACTTTATTAGAACAAGGAGATGCATATGATTATAATGTGATACTGAACATTCAACTAAGTTCTTTTCAGCTTGATAACTCCTATTACAAATTATAATGATCTTTTGATGTTTATGTTTGCAGTCAAATATGGGTTGCGCCAAATCTACTGTGGGGCTTAATCTTACCCACTTTAATAAAGGCAAAAGAGCTAGAGTTGCTTCACCATCCCCTGACCCTCCACCAAGAAATCCTGTACACAATAGAGAAAGACAAGAAAGATACAATGAAATCAAGAATTGGTCCTTTATCTCATAACGCAAAGTGCATCTTATGCTACAAGAATGCGACCTTTTCTTGAATGGTCTACAAAGGAGGAACTGGATGAAATTGGCAGACCCACTACTCAAATATGATCTAGAAATTGTCCTGGAATTTTATACAAATGCTTGGGCTGAAGGTCCAAATGAGAAGCAACCAAAGGTAAGAGGTAAATGGATTCCCTATGATAGAAACTCCATCAATGAATTTTTGGGCAATCCATTACAGCTTCCAGAAGGTCATTAGTGCACGTATCAGAGACTAAGATCCGAAGTTCATGGGTTCAATGACACAGAGGTTGCAAGATAACTCTACATTCCTAATCGGTCTTATCAAGTGGAACTTGTTGGCAATCCATTGAGGATTCAACACAAAGACATGAAAACTCTCACCCAGGTCTGGATGACTTTCTTTCTAGCCAACATAGTACTGATTGGTCATGTCTCTGACCTGAATGTACCCAGATGCCATATGCTCTTTTGTATTTTGAAAGCGGAGTACTTTGTTGATGTGGCAAAAATTATCTCTGATGATATTTACAAATTTTTTGGGTTTGAAATAAACAAGAAAAATGAGAAGGCTAAGGGTTCCCTAGGATTCCTTGCACTGATCACCGCTTTATGCGAGGCTCACGGGGTAGAGGTCAATCCTATGGCAAAAATCAGACTTGCCATTGATAAAAGGTTCATAGAGCAAAATTGCATAAATAGTGAAGAAGACCAACAGACTGTCACCCCTCAACTACAGTCTTCTCCACCTCTTATAGTTAACAATCAAGCTTCTCAGCAACCTAGACCTTCCACAAATCCCTAATGGAATCGATGCTCATGGAACAAATGTCCTATGTTAGAGCCACAATGAAACACCTGCAATTGCAACAGAGGTCTAATCATTAGGGCATTATGCACATCCACCAAGGACTCTATCGAAGCATCCCTCATGGACAACCAAATCCGTGGATGAACCCTGATCAATTTAGCTCTTATGTGTCCTGGCCAGGGGATAGGCCCAATTTTCCAAGGGGACAGAGCAGATGAAGCTAAAAATATTCCTGACTATTATACAAGTGGAACAGATATGAGAGCAAAATCATTTGGAACTGCGACAATAGAAGACCCAGCCCAATTTCAAAATGAGGAGTTTGACTCAGAACTGGATAGAATCTTGAGAGGGGAGTGACATCTCATTCACCTTCTGTGATGAAAAATCGATTTCAGTTTTTTATTATGCACGAACTAAAATTTTTAATTAATTAGTTTAGTTTTAGATGCTTAATTAGTTAGTGTTGCAAGTTAGTAGTCTAATTTAGTGGTGACAATTTTGTTATTGTCAATAACTACTTTTATTTCACAGTAAGTAGCATTTTTATATATTATTGTTGAGATAGCTAACACAAATTTTTTTGAAATAGTGGAAATTGATTGAGAATCATTCAAATTTTTTATTGATTGGTGGTTGAAAAGAAATCAGACCTTAGCAAGTGTTCTAAGTTTGAATAACTGAAGGACTAAGCAAGGACTGAAAATGAAAAAAATTATGGTTGAATCCATGATTCAAAATTGATTTGGGATATGAGTGTATGAAAATTGAACAAGATAAATGGTTGGGAACAATGACTAAGAAAAAAACTAAGGAATTAAACCAAACAACCAAGTGAGTGTGTGAACCCTTAAATAGTTAGAGAGTTCTACTGATGAATTGTCAATTAATGTTACCTGATTTTTTTATTCATTTTGCATCACAAAATAAAACATGGAAATGACAGAGGCATGCTTGTGGAAAGTGAAAAACTTTTAAAACTCAAGGCCAAATAGCCAACCTATGCACAGTATGACAAATTTTTGTGATAACCCATTTGAGCTGAAAATTGATTAATTGCAACCTAACCTTCCATTGACATATATTCTTCCCACCTTTATAGCACGCTTAGGGAAAGAGAACATAGGTGTAATTTAAATACATGAAAAGGGAATGGTTGGTGTTGGTTATAGTTTGATTATAATTGTGAGGAAGAGCGTCAGGTAATTTACTCTTTGGAAAATCATATAGTTCTATTTCTAAAAAAAAAAAAAAGGCAAATAAACAAGAGAGGTGAATTACAAAAAAGAAAAGGAAAATGGTGTAGGGTGGACTCTAAAGAATTGATAATAGACAACACAAATGAAATTTTGTTTGAATTGTAGATATATTCTCCTTTTATTGAGTATGCAATTTGTTATATGAAAAACCAATATTTTTAAGAACTCAGCCTCATTACAACCCTTATGAAGACCTTAAGATTCATGTTTATTATGTGTTTGTGATCTAATGGAAAATGAAAGGCAACCTTCATCTGATAAAAAATCAGTGGAAAGTGAGAGAAACACCAACCTGTGAGAAATTAAGACAGAAATTCCTTAGTTAGATTCTCAGTTTGTTGTTCCAGTTGTTTAGATGGGAAGTGATTGCATTTGTATCCTACTTTGATTAGATTTAGAGACACCATAGCTTTTTATTTTGATATGTTGTTCTGTGTATGGAAGTTATTTTAATGTTTGAACCATAGGTCTGAATTATAAATAACCACCATTTTGTAATAGGGACAAACCTTAGTTTCAGGATTCAATTACTTTGCTTGAGGACAAGCAAGATTCTAGGTTAGGGGAAGTTCATAAGTGTCAATATTCAGACATTTACATGAGAAAATTGGTGTCTTTTGTTCTTAATTGTTATTGAAATTAGTAATTACTCCCTAATTTGAGAATTATTAAATCCAAACATATGTTTTTGAGTCTGGAAACAAATGGAGACATTTAATCCTAATGTTGTATGAATTTCAGGTAACAAAGGAGCAAGTAAAGAAAGAATTGAAGATGCATGGATAAAAGCACAAGAAGATAGACAAAAAGGAGACTTTGATATTGAAAAATTCAACCTAGAGCTCACCCAAGCGAAACCAGATCCCGCTTAAGCTAGAATTGTCTAGAGGAGAAAAAAAAAGTTGTAGTGGTCAACTCGCTCAAGCTAGAATATCTCGCTTAGGTGAGAATGATCTTGAGAGTGGGTATTTTTCAGTAGGAATCTCGTTTAAGCTAGGCATGGCTCGCTTGAGTGAGATAACCTTGTTTCAAAGTTAAGTGCATGGTTCGCTTGAGCGAAACTATCTAGCTTAAGCGAGAATTCATTAACCTAACTACGAAGAGAGTTTAAAAAAAAAAAGGAGATAGAAAGAAAGAGGAGGAAAGATAGGATATAAGGGGGCAAAACCCAGGAGAAAGTTCGGAGCATCTCTTCTTGTGAAATCTACCTTGTAGCAATGAAGGCTACCATGAGTAGCTAACTTCTTTCTTTTGGAGTTGAATGTAATCTACTCGAACTCAAATGTATTTTGTGATAGTTACGTGTAGTTTTCTATTTCTACTTATTCTTGGTGTTTTCATTTTATGCTTATTGTTGGATTCTATTAATCAATAGACTCTTGATTTTTATTCTTAGATTTAACTGAAAAGTATTTGTAAGAATCAAATCTAAACGAAAATACTTGATATTTTGTAATGCTAGGAAAAGATTTCAATATATCGATTGCCTCATAACATCTAAACTTAATGCTAGTTAATTTGATAGATAACTGAGGAACTAGTGTTTAGGAAATTTTCTTAAGAATTTCATGCTTGAAGAATTAGTGTAAATGATTTAAGATGTGGTATCAAGAACCAGTACTATGAGTATTATATGTTGTTATCAACACAAAATACAGAAGAGTGAGATAGAGTAAGTTTAATCCCAATCCCTGTTACTAAAATTTCAAACCAAGTTCTTGTATTATTATATGTTTTCGGGTGTAAAGTTATTTTTTATAACATCAATCTAGTATGAACAAAATTATTATTCATTTTATATACTCAATGAGTGTTGCAACAAAAAATTTTAATTGAAACTGTTCCTCGTGGGTACGACATTCGTGCTTTGAAAAGTTTTATACTATAGTTGATTCGGTACACTTGTCGAAGGAAAGGAATCCACAATTTATCTTGATCTTGGATTGTGGAATGGTCTTCTAGAATTCAAGAGAGAATATGTTGGGAATGATAAAAGGCATTGAGTGTATCATCATTAGAAAAGCCTTGTTGTGTGTGAAACACAAGTTGTTGAGTGTAAACACTTACATGTGGTGAGGCTTCTTCTATAATTGTGTTTTGCTAACTTTTGCTTCTATTTTTTAGAGATGACTAATGGAAGTGCAAGTGATGTTTTGTTATCTAAATCTATCAAACTTATGGCTTCTATATTAAAAGTAATGAAATTAATGCAAATGGAAAGTGAGAGGCAAATTGCAGAAAAGGTGGAAAGATGTGCAAGAGACTTTAGTGAGAGGGTGGACAACATAAAAAGGGAAAGACATATTAGGACCTCACATTCTTCACAAGGAAGTTGTAACACTTGACTAATTTCTTAAATTACAAGGAAATCCTTTAAATAACAAAAGTATTTATTATTATTTTTTACGTAATTGGAATTTTAAATTCCTTTACTTGGGGAAAAACATGATACCTTTTATGTCTATGTTCCCTTAATGCTAATTGATTAAGGTTATTGTAAAATAAATTCAAATATTCTCCTTAAGTTCCAAAATAGTAACAGAGAGACATACATTCCAAATTGATTCAAGATAAGACAACACTTTACCTGTGTGTGATCACACTTTAGTAGCCAAGACTTAGTTTAACATTATCCTCATTACAAACCAAGAAACTCACAAAAAGTAAAGTTCTTCAAAAAGATAATTACAACGCATCATTCATAAAAAGAAGACAAAACCTATCATCCTAGTTTTAAGCATTCTAATCATAAACTAATAGCAAAGTCCCATCTCACATCCTGGTAGTTGTCCATTATTCTCCCTTCCTAGTCTAATCCTTTGTAAGGAACTTCTTCCTCTATAGACTCTTCTTTGCCATTTGGATTTGTCGTCGCACCTGGGTCGAATTGGGATGGTCCTGGGGTGGTAGGTGAAATGAGTAGTGCTCAAATGTAGCCTAGAGGAAGAGTTTGGGTCATGATGATGGGAAAATCAATGTTTAGTGGGGTCTCTATGCAAAATAAGGTCTGGTAGAACAAATGTGAAATGCACATATCTAGTGAAAGTGTCATCTTCGTATAAAGGATCATGAACCCATTGCCCGACTATGGGCTAGATAGACCGTCAGAAGATCAGCCTGAAAGGTTCCACCATCTGAATATGAAAATAAAGGTGTAAGGAGTGAGTCATCGATCCTTTCAAATCAAACAAACACAGATACATTCATTCTCTCATTCTTTCTCCTCATTACAACGTTCCTACTTGATTCTTCTATTAATTACATTTTAGGTCGTATGTTGCCTCTTAATCTTCTAACTCCTAGAGGACTTACACGATATGTCTTAATATTTCCTTATTAACTTTCTAGGCGATGAACAGGAGGACATATGCTACCTGGTAATCAAATCAAGATACTCTCAACCAAACATGGTAATGTTTCGTATTTTTCGAGGACGCCAAGTTGGCTGTGTGAATCCCTCTAATCCCAGAGTCATCATAACTCGGCACCTCATACTACCCCCAAGGACTCTGAGAGCCTACAAACATTCCTCAAGTACCATACTGTGTCTAACCCATACAATCCTCCGATCTTCATTTTTCACACACGAGATTTTGATACATCAATCGTCAACCACCTTCTTCATCCTTGTGACTCAGTCTCTACTAGTCATTGGTACTATCACAACTTTTTTGAATCAAACGAAGCTTGACCCTTACTGATCATTAACATTAGAAACTCTTTGGATCTTCTTTGTACGTTAGGAATTTTGCTCTCTCATTTCAAAATTTTACTAATAATGCAACTGTATTCAAGAAGTCATCGTCCTCTCTAAAACTCGTCGTCACCACTCATTGTATGTTTTATATTTTTTTCATTCTTATTCGCCTCTGTTTCTAGGGATGACCTACCATATCCCTTCCCATCGGGACATACCTCAATCATAACAAAATTTCCTACACTATCAGCAGAAAAATAAGGTACATAACCTTAACAATCCTAAATTCTTTGTCTATCAAATTTCATAGAGAATAATATCAGTAGGGGTAGTGAGTACCTCCTTTCTCAAAATATTGTA
Organism: Pachyrhizus erosus; assembly: GCA_026544285.1. NCBI lineage: Eukaryota > Viridiplantae > Streptophyta > Magnoliopsida > Fabales > Fabaceae > Pachyrhizus > Pachyrhizus erosus. The sequence continues at coordinate 362 of JAMLFT010000666.1, read as the reverse complement.
CACGTAACCATTCTCATAATTCAATATAAGAAAAAAACAAAAAAAAAACAAAAAAACAAAAGAATCATTCTCTTTATTGTCCCTAATTTCCTCCAAAACTCCAACCTTAAAACCCTAAGTCCTATTTTCTAAATTCATTAATTATTATTCCTTAATATCAAAATTATTGTTATTATTAATATTATTATTATCATTAATGAATCCCTTTTTTTTCTTCTTTTTATTTTTATATAACTTCATATTTTTATTCAAATTCAGAAATTAGCCTTTGTTGTCAAATTTTTAGAGTAGCCTACACTTGCAAGGCCCCTTCCCTCCTTGCCCTACCCTGCCCCCATTGTTTGTCCCTATCTAATATATAT
>JAMLFT010000665.1:0-38221 GCA_026544285.1 Pachyrhizus erosus | reverse complement strand
TATATCAATATATTAAAAATAAACAATTAACTAAATAGGTTGATACTATCTTAACTTATCACAATATAAAAAATTTATTAAAAATTAATAATTATTAAATAATATAATTTTTTATGAATTAATTATCAAATAATTAGTTCAATAATAATAATAAATTTATAAGATAAAATCCAAAATTTTATATCTATCAAGATTATTTATAAATATGAATAAATATAAAAGGTAAAAATTACTATTTATTTTTATCATTAATTATATAATCACTTTTTCTAAATTATAAATATATATTTACTTGAATGTCGAATTATCTTTTATATATATTCCTTATCTCAATTCTGATGAATAACTATAAAATTTATTAAAAAAATTATTTTTATATCATTTTATTGATATAAACAAAATACATAGAACATTAATAATAAAAAAATAGAACATTATTGTTCTGTATACAGTGTTTAGTAACTATAAAACAGATCAAAACTTTGCAATTTATTTTATATAAAACTAAATAGAATAGTACTTTTAATTACGTGTATGCCTCTATCTTAATTAAGTATTTAATAAGTGAATATGACAAGAATCCAGCTTTATGTGTCTATATATGACACACATACAATAGTTAACTGTATTGTTGAACACAACGAATAGAACGAGCTTATAATCGAAGGTATGCAGTGCATATCTACCATACGGGCAATAATGTAAATTGAGTAATTTATCTATTTTTCCCAAAAACAATCTAAATTCGGTGGACTAATAACACATAATTGTATATGGCGTGCCTTTCTGTTATTCCTAATTCGCATGTGGAACTCTAGTGATATAATAATTGATCAAAGATAATTCAAGATATATAAGTAATGAAAAAGAACAATTGAAGTCTACACCATAATACATAACCATGACCTTTCCCTCGATGCGAGTTTACACTGAAAAAAGAATACGAAAGTCCATATCAATTTGAAAAACCTTTCCAGCACCTCATCATCCCAATTGTCCAAGGTCAAGACAAAAAAATCTATTAGAAAAAATGAGTGTCTTGCATATAGTTTAATAATTTAAGAAATTCATTTTTAACTTTTAATTAATGTTCTTAAAATTGAATTAGTTATTGAAGTTATTAAGATACTGATTTAAAATTATTGGTTGAATTATAATTGTGTCTGTATTATAAAATAATGATTATTAATAATATATAATATAACACTAAAAAATATAATATCATAACTTAATAGCACTTAAAGCTAAAAATAACACATACTTTTATAGTTTCTTAATATTCAAAACATACATAAAAATTCAGATTAAATATATCATAATTCTTAGGTATAGGTTTCAACAATACATAATAATATTCATTAATAATAACAAACTCAAATTTAGAATAAAAAAAAGAAAATGACAAATATTTTAGAGTAATTTTTTATTTATTTAAGAAAAAATCAAAATAAAATTATATTAAGTATTTTTCATAAAAAAATTCTTAAAAAAAATAGTTTTTATTAACTCTGTGTGAACTGGTTTTATGCCCATTTTTTATCCATTTTTTTACCAGTTCATTAGTTTTTAAATTGAATTAATTGTATACTAGTTCTCTAGTTTGAATGGATTGGATATAGAACTAGTTCACTAATTTTCTAGTTGAATCAATTAATTCGGCCTGACTTTCACAACATGACTTTCAGCCAAAAAAAAAAATCCTAGATTAATAAAAAGGGTCAAGATAAGAAAAAAAAAACTTCCATAATATTTTTGTCAATGTAAAATAATTAAAATTTAATTAAAATATATTAATAATGTAAATTTTTCATACACTTTCATTTAACTATGAATTATCATATAATTAAAAATTATTGGCTTATTTAATAATTATTTTGAAAAAACATATCTAAGATTATTTTTAATTAATTAATGATGTAATTTTTATACAAATGATGTATTAAAATTAAACTCAAATACTTAAGAGAATGTCTCTATTTTACTCCACTTTTCCATTCTTTCCAATTAAAATGTAAAGAGAACCAAAAACTTTAGTTCCACAAGCACTTGAAGGGAAGCCTTAATCTTAGACTAGTTAAATAACTAATTAAACAATATAAATTAGACTAACAAAGGATGAAGGTCACCTACAAATACTTAATCACTTAAGTAGCGATAAATCCAATAGAGTTTATGCATTGAAAATAAATAGTATGTACAAAAGAGATGTTTACTTTGATTATTTATAGGATAAAGATAAATGAAGTAGATGAGTGATAAGACATCTAGTTAATTTATACATAACCTTCGTAATCTTTCCTAAATGTAAAAGGATCATCCATGTTGTGTTAAGAAATAATTTCTTAAATTGTAATAAAGAATTCATTCTCGGTGAAGGGTATTAATTGTTTGATGCATATATCAAGGAAGTCGACTTATGTTTTATAAGATATCTTAGTTAGCTAGGATGTTAAGACAAGAGAAATTTAAGATGTCTCATGATGAATTGATTGTGTCCTTATTGGATTTGATTCAATCATTGCGTCCTTATTGAATTTGATTCAACCATTGTGTCCTTATTAGATTTGATAATGGTCCAAAATAGTTGTCTTTCAAGTTAGTGTTGTGTTAACGAGAGACACCAACTTGAGTAATAATTGTCATCCAAATTAGGTTGTTTGTTTAATGTTGGTATTTGAGCTACATTTTGATTATCCATTGATGTTCTATTTATGTTTGGTCACTCTTATTAAGCCCAGTCCAATGAATGATTAATTGTCATATCTATTATAATAAGCAGGTGTATAATTGTTTAATTTCAAAATTTTTTGCTATAAATAAATTATTATTCATATGGATTTTCTTTTTCAAATTTTTTTTTTGTTCTTTCATTATTTCTTTGTGATAAGTGCTCATTTGCCTATTTTATTCCAAGCTTCAATATTTCTTAAATTTTCTTATTCCATGCAAACTCAAAGTTGTTGAGAGAAGTAAATGAACAAAATTTATTGTATTCTCTCTAACTTGGCCAACTTAAGAAAATTCTTAATGGTTAGTAGTGAGCTTCATATGGAGATTCATGTAAATATTTAGTTTTTGTAACTTCAAATGTTGATTTTGAATTAGGTTAGCCTTCATCTTGAGGAAGTTAAGTAGAGCTTATTGCTCATTCGAACGATTGTCAAAAAAGTGAGCATGTCTTCATTTTATTATAACCCAACCCTTTTAATAAAAACGTTTAAAATTAATTTAAATAAAATTAAAACATTAGTCTCACAACAACAGTGCACTCTAAACATATTGCATTCTCACCTAAGATTTAAAATGTTTACTCCATTAATTTAGCAATCATGAGTTTTACGTAAGTGCACTAAATAAAAGTACATTTTTCATCTTATAAAACAAAATAATTATTTCAAAACCAAGTAAAGGTGACATGTGATATGTACATTATGTCACATGATCAATACAAATATCTTTTATACATATAAATACTCTAATGTTAAAGTGAGAATTTCAGTAACTTTTATGCACTAAAATCATATATTATATTTAAATGAGGTATTTGCCTTGATTATTTATAGGAGAAAGAATAATGGAGTGGGTGGAGGAGTGATGAGATATATAGTTAGTTTATCAACAATCTTTATGTTGCTTTCTAAACATAAAAGAATTATTTGTATTATGTTAAAAAGAAGTTATGTAAATTGACAAGAATCCATTCCTAGTAAGGAGAAAATTTTGTCATATGACATACAAGTTAAGGAAGTCAACTTGTGTAAAGAAAATCTCAGTTGTTTAAGATGTTAAGATGAAAAGAGTTTAAGGTGTCCCTTAATAGGTTAGGATGTATTATGTAGCGTTGAGTTTAATAATAATTCAAAATAATAATCAAGTTGTACCACTTTTGTTAGGCTAAGTCTATTTTTGTTTTATTTATAAAATATATCAAAAATAAAATAAAACGTGTATATTGTATGAATTACATTCCATTCAAACCTGTCTACCAAATATTATGACTAATGATCTTGTAAGGCAAAGAGTTATGACCATACTCAATATTTAAATAATCTATAAATAAGAAAAATATGAATTGTGCACAAAACATTCATAAAATACCCAAAGTCTCAACATAAAAAATCTACAAATCTTTTTCACATAAGTAAATAGAGTTTTGTTTCCTTAAATGAAAACACCAAACTCACCTTAGAGCCAAATATAATATAGATGTTAAGAATCTCTTACTAAAAGTAAATATTAAAATACTTAAATAAATCTTAGTTAATCAAGTATAAGAGATAATTAATATAACTTTTCTTAAACTAAATGTCTAATAAAATTAATTTTTTAAAATAATGAATTGAAAGATATCTTATTAAATATAAAATCTCTAAATATATGAAAAGTTGTCAATATCATAAATAACATAATTATTATACAATCTCTATATCAAAATAATACAAACACTCTTAATAAGTAAGAGGAGGAGACTTTTGAAACTAGTGATGGGATTTGATGTCCAGTTTTATCAAAAGAATTTGTACATTTGTTAAGTTCTTTAAGAATGTAAATGATAAACACAAATCAATAATGTTGGAACTTGTCTTTATTAAAAAGGATGAGATTATCATATCTTAGTCAATTCTACATTAATATACAAAGAAAAAACTTATAAATAACAATTTTCACACAATTAGCAATTTTTCTATACATCTTTTAAATTTAAATAATATATTTGTGTGTGTATTATCACTATTTTTATTAATGATGTATGTATGCATTTATGTGTTATTATTATTGTCAATAATGATAAAATTATGTGTCTTAAGAAATACAATATTTTTTTTTATTGAAATATACATATAGGTTAAAGAGATAAAACTTTTAAAATTATCATATAAAAATAATAAAAGAAACAAATTTTTTGAAATAAAGGAATAAATTATAAACTAAAGTAAATCAATAATTTGATATGAAAAGACAAAATTTAAAATCATAGTAAGTTTATATTAATGATCGAATAATTTGAAATCAATTAAATTAACATAATAATATTTGAAGAATAAAAACTATAATATATTTCATGTTAGAAAAGTCATGTAACACATTAACAGAAGGAGTAAATTAAAATGAGAACTATTGCTTTTAAAAAATAAAATCTCAAATTTATTATACAACGATATATAATCTACACTTTCAATGAATAATAATATAATAATTTCATTCATAAATATTTTAAACAAAAAAATTGTAGTGGTGGAAGAACTTCACCTCAATAATTAATATTTAAAAAATAACTTTAAAAATTATTTAAGACTATTTTAAATTTTGTGTTTATACAAATCACGTTGCTCGTGATCATAGTTATTAATGATAAATAAGAATTAGTATCAACACTTTCACATCAAGGATCCGTGGCGCAATGGTAGCGCGTCTGACTCCAGATCAGAAGGTTGCGTGTTCGATTCACGTCGGGTTCAAATCCTGCTAAGAGGGGGTCTTGCGGTGTTTTTTGTCTTGCTCCTCCCATCCTCCATTAATGACAAGGGTTATTTAACTAATTGCATTTGCTATATTCTAATTGCTCTTTTCTAATTTTTAATATAAAGATAATGACAATCGTTTGTTTTTTTAGACAAATATTTTATTTCTCTTTTTATACTATTCATTGCGGAAACAATTCATTATTTCTTCGTTTTATGTAGCTTTCCAAATTTGATAACGTGTGACTTTGTCAAAGCTTTTCAAATTGCTACAATAGGTACATTATAGCAACTTATGTTACGGTTATATTTTGGGTTTGGTGACTTGATCAAATAAATTCTAATGACATGAAACAGAAAGGCACGTTTTAAACTTTCCTCTAATACGGAATATCAGGGAAAAAATATCCAACATTTTTGTCAGTCACTGCTTGAAAACATTTGAAACACTAATTTTTATATCAGAAGGCAATATTTGAAAACAAAGCCTGTCCAATATAGCCATAATTTACTTTGCAATGAGTCTTTGTTCGTGCCGATCCCTCATCCCTCTGCATCTCAATGGAAACTCAACTAGACCGAGTTTTATACTACTGCAAATCTCCTAAAATACTGAGCTCCATATGCTGCAGTAGTTGCTACTGTGGTTGAAGCCACTAAATAGCTGCACCAGAAAATGGTTCAAGTTCACAACTGTAAAGACTTGCTAGAAGGTCAACAAAAAATTCTCACAAGATTACCTCAAATAAGTAATATACGGTTGAGTTTCCTGGGTTCCAAACTCTGGTTGAAGCAGAGCTCCAGCAACTAGTACTAACTGGAACACTGTATTCACCTGTTCAAATTTGTATTCCTCGTCAAAAAGTATGCTAGATAAAAGGAAACTATTGACAGTTTCTCCATCAGAATAATCTACTTTCAAATTGACGATAAGTAACATTTTAACTTTCCTTTTTAAATGCATTTTATTGAATGGAGTTTAGCAAAGTTAGGGACGAAAGTAAAGATTTTGTAAAGTAAGAAACTAAAGTGACTAATACTTGCAAAATCGTGGGATTGGGGAGAGAGGGGGGGGGGGGGGGGGGGGGGTACTCACCTCTTTCCTCTAATTACTTTTATGGATATGCTTACACTAATAAACCATGTTAAGAAATCAAACTCCAACATTTGGTTTAATTAAAAGAGTTTGGACGCATTGCACATGTTAAGGAAATCAAAGTCCAATAAATGTTCTGTCTCTGAACGTATCAATCTTAACCCTAAACATTCATCAAAGCGAGCAGCACGACATGCAGGTGAAACAACTAGTATACATAAGCCAATATGCACTTAATGTCCGACATCATGCACTGTATGAAAAACTCAAAACTCCCATAAAGCTTACCTTGCTTAGAAAGAGTGGTTCAACCTTTTGGCGGCAGGTCCCATCAAGGTTAAAAAAATCAAACCAGCTTTTCCACTGAGAGAAACACACAACATCAAGGTTTCATCTTGATGACTACACAATTTCTCAAGCAAAATGGAAAACTGAGAATTGCATTGTTCATACCTTCCAACCCAAGCTATTTGCTCTTAGAAACACTGCACCACCAACAAGGAAGACGTCTCGGAACACGACAAGACTGACAAGTCCAGCTTCAAAATGAGAAACCAAAATGGACAGTTTTACACAACATTAATGGGGTGCAAAGTAATATATTCTGCGTTCTCAAAACATAAATGCCAAATAATACAACAATATTTGAAAGCAAAACATTTCTGACATCCTTTCAAGTTTCAATCACTGAAATCATTAAGCCCAAGCAACATATAATCAAGAGAAAATTGCATCTGATTGCGAAGCTCACAATGAAATATCTTGTGTCAAAAATCTACAGATGGTGCTATTCACAGAGAGAGATATGTGTACACATCCTTATCTTAAATTTGCAGCTATGGCCTAGTACTATGATAAATGGAGGATGTGACTCTCATTTTTCTTTTAATCTTGATAAAATGATATATGCTTAAGCGAATTATTGTTTTAATAAAAGCCACACAACTACATACAGACACAAAAGAGATGTAGAAGTGGCAAGCAGAAGGACTCACGATGCAGTAGATCCTTATGCACCATGGCAAGAGCAACGCAACCAATAAGAACCTGCATTCAGGAACGAAGATGAAACAAAAACACAGATGCAAGAGGAAATGACAGAGGAGATTACCTTGTCAGCAAGGGGATCAAGGTAGGAACCCACTACGGAATCGATTTTCATCTTCCTAGCCACGTATCCATCCAACTATTAGCATCACACAACAAGATATAGATAAGCATGTCAATGTTAATATTAAGTTTCAGTATAGCAATTAAAAACTAATAAATATGTGATTTTCAAACTCACCCAATCAGTGCCACCTGAGATGGCCAACCCCACCATGGCTGAAGTATAAAATTCGTTCGAGATCATCCTGGGTAAAAATTCAATATCCAAATTAAACCGGCACATTAATATATTTAAAAAAAAAACGGAAAAATGGAGGTACCATGCGAGAAGAGGACCGGAGATCAATCGGGTGAAGGATATGAAATTGGGAAGATTGACGAAACTGTGGAAAAGGGAAGGGTTGTTGGAATGGGAGGGAAGTGGATCAGGGAAAGGGAAAGGGAGAGGGGGAGTTATGGTTGTGGAGCGAAGCAAATTGAAGGGGTGGACCTTGGGGAAAACGACGGCGTTTCCGTGCAAATAGAGAGGGGTGGCGGACTGAGACAGTTTCCATGGGGGCCGAGTGAGGAAGAGAGGGCCTGAGCCTGGGCCTGGGCCTGAGCCTGAGCCTGAGCCGAGGAAGAGGAATTTCTTGTATGAGGGGGACCGGAAGAGGCGGTTGTTATGGTGAGGCGCGCAGCATGGGAATGCGGTTGTTGAGGTGAGGAATGTTCGGGCTTTAGTTTGGGTGTTGTCGGCGAGTGTTGCTTTTAGGAAGTTGCGGAAGAAGACCATTATTGAAACATTTTTGGAGGTACGCAACAGAGATTTTGGGTTTTAGATGGCTGTGACGGTACGTGCGCTTTATTGCTTCAAACATTCACACACTTTCTTCGGCGTTGAATTTCATTCTGCTCGACTGCTACTTGTTTTTTCTTTTAACTCCCAATACTCAAGGGAGCAACCAAAACGCAGGGTCGTTTAGCCATGATTTTATAACGTCAAAATCTTACATTTGGGATCTTTTTTTATCTGCACAGACTTTTAGTTGTGACGGTAAAAATTATATGTTTTATGACTTAAATCAAATACCAAAGGATTTTCTCAAATAAATAAGTATATGTTATTCACGCTAAAAAAGCACATTTGCTCATAAATCTTGCTGATTAAGAATGCAAAAAATCTTATTAAGTCTTTGATTTAGAGGTCGCAAAATGGACAGTTTCATCTGGCCTAAATTTTTCAAAAGCAACAAAATTGACCCATTTTTTTATACCTAAATAGATATATATTTTAAAAAATAATGATGATGATATTAATCCAAATTAATTTGATATTTTTCAAGCCTATAAGTTTCATACTTCTCGAATCTCATATTTAAGAGCTTAATCTAATCTAGTTGAAATTTGTTAACTCTATCCCTCACATATGATTTGGTGTACTAATAGAGTATCATAACTATTTATGAATTGTGCTGTGACAATCTTGTATTTTTTTCACCCTTTTTAGGGAAGTGACATATATGGTACTTTTTTCGTATGTGCAAGGGTGATGTTCAATGCTACTTAGTCATATATGAAAAATACTTAAAACCTCTTCTATTTGTACCCCCAGGTCAAAAGCCCACAAACTTTTATAGTCCTAAAGTAATCATGCAATTGATTAATTCAATAGTAATTCTATATAGTTAATTAGTTAGCAAATATTCTTATAATATGTTTGGATACATAATAAAATCGTGGTAAAAGCAATTCAAAATATTTGAATAGATTAAAAATAATTTTGTGTTGTTGATTTATCATAAAAAAATGATTATATTATATTAGCTACTAATCCAAACGTGTTATTATTTTATTATATCCTTAAAACGAAGTACACTCAAAGATCTATTAAGTCAATAATGTTATATCTTTATCATAATAATTTAAACCAAACAATTCATAACTTATCAAGTAATAAATTTAAAAAAAACAGATACTTGATAATCTTATTTGTACAAAATTGTCAAAATTAATCTGATTAAATAAGTAAAATCGATAATTTAATAGATTAAATTAGATTAGGATCTTTAATTTGAGATTAAAAAAACAAGATCAATCTAACCTAATCTAATGGATCAAACAAATTAACAAAATACAAATTTTAAAATTAGTGAATATTTTAACTTGATATTTTTATTTTATTTTATTTCATAAAATACACATAAACTAATATTAAAAAAAAATAGACAATTTGACTTAGCTTGATAGGTCAAATAGGCCAACCAGGCAACAAATCATTGACCGATATAAAAATTAAGCCAAATCCATACGCTTTTGGCTTGTTAGATTCAACAATCCATTTTAACAAATCTAGTTGAATGCTACTCAATTTCTCTCGTGTCAGATTTGAAAGGTGTATGTGTATATTATTCTTGACCAAATAATTCACATATCCTCAATTTTGAAAGGTGTATACGCTTGATGGTCTCAGCCGAAAGGTCCAAATGCTTTTATACTTAAACTTTTTAAAAGAAGAAATGATCAGATAAAATATTTGAGTATTTATTTATAAAGATTTACATTGGTATCATGTAAAAGAGATGAAAGAGAGCTCGAAATTGTAGCTTACTAGATCTGAGATCTTAGCTCGTTTCGTTTCACCAGTCCCTTAGAGTTAATAAAATCTTTTTATAATAAGTAACATGATATATTTGAAAAAAAAAAAAAAAAAAAAAAACCTTCAGATCAGGCATAATTCGTAAACAATGCATGTTGTCAATTGCAGATAGAAGCACGCAGAGATACTAAAAAATGGAGGTACAGACAATAACGTTAAATTGAATTATTCACACATCACGAACTCGCTTGCCGCTGCTGCTACTTATACTTCGAATCCTTATTGGATTGAAGGTTCGGGAGTGCATACAAAGGATATTAAAAAACCATTAATGAAGTATCCCTCTCAATTTCAAACGCGTGATTCTCCTTTGAAAACCTTTAATTCATCTGTTTGTTTTACTTTCATCTGCACTATCTGAACCTATTTTATTTCACTCATAAGAACCTCATGTCCAAGTCCGAAAATATTAATGTAGTCATGTAGGCACAATTACAAATATGTTGATAAATACAAACGAACTCTTGTGTTTGAACCTTTTTTTAAGAAATACAAAAGGGTCACAGATCTATATATTGTCATTCAATTACCATCTGAATTCTGATCCTTAATCTTCTTGGATGCTACCATATTTTCTTCCAACGAGCTGCATTCGGTTAAATCTGCTCATGCAAGCGATAAAACACTGAATTTACATATGAAAGCAACAAAAGGCAGGACAGTACCATTAACAAAGGCATCAGAAATAGAGGACCTGGCAGGAGAGAACTTGAAATCAACATGAACCCCAAAATGAAAAAACATAAAGTGAAAATAACATGAACATGCTGCAAGTTTTTGGTCACTCAGAGCTGAAAGTTATTGATATCATCCTTGAGGATCCTGTAGCTGTAACCAGGAACCCTATTCCACTTATTGCTTTCTACCACTTCTGCAACAGAACACATTTTTGGAAGAAACACATTGTTACCTCTTCGCTTCCTCCTCTTCCCTGTCATTAGCAAGACCCAGAAACTAGGCCTGGAAGTGGAATAGCCTCTGCCAGAAACCATGTCCACAAAGTGTGGCTGAGACCTTTGTGAATTCCCTAACTCAAACTTGGAGAAGTATTCAATTTCCTTCCTTACAAGAGATCCAATTGTGCCCCTTGTGCCTATAGCAACTGGAGTAGGAGCAGTCATTCTTTCTAGAAATATGGTTTTCATGGAAGTGGCTCTGACACTGCTTTTATAGTTCATTAAATTTACTGTTAAAATGGATTCATGAAGGAGGCTTCTAGATGAAGATAGCTGTGGTCATCATCCTAAATTTAATTTTAAATTTGGAGCATCTCCTTTAGTAGATGATAGATAATAACACGCTTTATAAAAAGCATGAACTTCCATGATTGAAACTTTATAAAGTGAACAAGAACATCATATTATCCCAACGTCTGCAATAAAATCTCGCTGGTTTTCTCGGCATCACACTTTATCCTTTTGACTTCTTAGACTATATAATAGCTTGCTTGTTAGTCACACTACATAAAACTACATTAACTACTGATCATAGTACGTATGAAATGGCTTTCTGTAATCTGTAACCTTAAATTCTTCCGCAATTAAATTTAAAATTTCTACAGACTCGAACTCAATGGTTCAATTTTTAGTTTTTATAGTTGTTAGTCAAAGTTATTCTTCACTCTCCACTCTCCACCTTTCATGCCTTGGCTAAAGGAAAGAAAGAAAGAAAGAAAGAAAGAGGTTGATCTTTCATTGTCTTGGTTGTGTGCTTTTTGGGTACGGGGGTCCTAGTAACTTGCTGTCTTTCAGATAGTTCCTCTGTTCGAAGATTCTTTTTTCATCTTAACTTATAGTCTGATTTTCATCCCTCTTATCATTGAGTAACAAGATATGATTATGTTTAAAAGAAATACAAATTTATTAAATATAATTAATAAATCTTACAACTAATTATGGGAGGTATTTTATCTTTATAATAATAAATGTACATAAATGTGAATGATAAATTCTTATATAATTAATTGAGAAAATTTTAGAATTTTTTTTATTTATTTTGTAATTTATAAAAATATATAAATTTATTAGTTAAGATAATTAAAATAAATATATTAATCCTTGTAATAATAAAAATAAAGAAATTTAAACAATCAATTTTTATAAAATTGATGAAAAAAAATTAAAATTTCTTTTTATCTATTTTTAATTATAAGTTTTAAATAATAAATATAATAAACATAAATTAAAATAATTTTATAATTTTAAAATATAGGATCATATTTGTGCATAATACGAATCACCGTACTAGTCTATTTAATAAAAATTGTATTTTTTTTCTTTAGTTTGATTGTATTTTATTACTTTGTAATAGGAGTAAATACAAATTCATTATAAGTCAATCCCTCCTTTTATCTTAAAGTGAAAAAATGTGTTGTTTAGCAAAAGAAGACTTTGTGCGCATTCCCTCATCCAGTGATTGAAATAACATAATCAGCTGGAAATGCAATAGGATACTCACATTACAGCAAGGAAATTTAGTAGCATGTGTGGATAAAAAGACCAACATGGTAAATCAAAATTAAAGACATCATAATGAAAATTATATCCACTATCTGTGTCTTTATCAATTATTATATTCCACAATCAACCATTATTTATAGTTTAATAAAGCCTATTTGTATATATCCATTTTTTCTTACTTTTACTCCTTGATTTCAGCATTTGATTTTGGAAGAAGGAACAGTCAAGATGAGGACATTTTACAAAATTAGTTAGTTACTTTGAAATTATTTGCTAATTACGACTAATAAAGGACTAGCAACAAGAACGGATACAAACTTATCTGTTGATAAACAGTGAATTGAGGATTAAGAAATTTAATTTACAAAATAATGTTGCTCTGTCAAATCAAATCGAAAACTTTCGAAGTTAGATATGAACTTTGGATGCAAATCAACACATAAAACAAAAATATCTTGACACGAAAATATGCTTTAGTGAAATGTGAAAACAAGAGGAGAACCTTTGTAATGAAAACAAGAGTGATCACGGATGGGGGTGGATTTGATATAAAATGAAATTCAAAACGATAAAATTCTTAAATTTTTAATCAGATTAAATTCGAGAACTTTCCAACTTATCTGATGTAAATCAGCCCAATCAAATCCAAGTCAAATTTAATCGAAACATGGAGTTGATATACACGAATAATTTTAAACTTTTTTCTAAAAGAAAAAAGTATTTATAAAAAATCAAAGTTATATTGAAAGAAAAGGATAAAAAGCACGAAGGGGCTGGGGCGCGAGCGTGAAACAGCTTGGGTAGATGCACTTTTTATTTTTGAAGAGGCGTGGATGCACTTAAGCATGCAAAAATTCACGTAATATTTGGCACCAGAGGGGTTACATAAATGGGGGCGTGTGATTTGTAATGAGACGTGTATACTCCCTTCATCCCATAATAACTAGTCATAATTTTTTTATACAGGAAAAAAAATTAATAAATAAATAATAATTTTATAAAATAAATCTTATCATGATTAATTCATTTATAACTTTTGTTACTCATTATTAATATTATAAAAAATATGATTGTTAATATTATAAAAAATAAAAATAAACATAAGTAATTAATATTATATTAAAAAAATAAAATAATAACTATTTAAAAATTTATTATTCTTCTTACACGATAATTAATATAAGATGTAAATGTATAATTTATATTGAAATACATGTTGTGTAATATCACTTAGACACATCCTATACTTTAAGTGTCTTATTTAATAATATATTAATTTTTATTTTTCTTAAAAAAAAATAAAAATAGGAGGAGGAGAAAAAATTAAGGTAGATAAAATTAGATAAGGTTTATTAAATTTTAAAGTAAATGATCCGATACATATTTCAATATTTAAATCAACTTGTATTTTTTTATTTATATCATATTAAGTTGATTAGATATATAAGTTATATTTGATCTATAATTACTGTTATTTAGAATAAATATAAAAAATTGGATAATTGCCATTGAATATTAAATTTTATCATTATAAAATATAATATCATTTACTTTTTCAAAAAATCATTTTAAATTTTTTTTGCACTTGTTTATCATTGGCTGGTTGCAACTAGTTGTTAAAAATCTTTTAACATTACCTTAACTTTAAAATACAAAGACAATTGCAATCATTTATATATATATTAAGATGAATTGTCATTTTGATATCTAAAAAGTATAATTTATTGTCACTTAAATCTTTAAAAATTTCAAAAAAAATCTATAAAAATATAATTTATTTATCACTTTAATTTTGTCATTAAAAAACTTTTGTTCAAGTTAACACATGTCTACATGACACACTATCTTTTTATGTGATACTTGACAATATACATATAAATCACGCGTGACAATTTGATACATATATGATAATTAATAATTTACACATAATAATCTAATCAAAACTAAAATTATAATAATTAAATTGTCACTTATCTTCTACCTGTACATTATTAATTATCACATATGTGTCTAATTATCACATGTCATTTACATATACGATGTCAATTACTAGGTAAATAAATAATGTGTCACATAGACATGATCAATAACTTTAATAAAATCTTTTAACAAAATTAAATTGACAAAGAAATTACAATTTTAAAATTTTAATACTTTCAATGACCAAAGTGACAAAAAATTATACTTACGAAAGCTAGTGACTATTTATAAAAAAAAATAGCTACAATTGTAAAGGTTTAACCAATATTCCTAAAACCATTATTTAAGAAATTCAAAAATAAAAACTTTAAATTTATTTGTCATATAAAACAACTTTATATTATCAAACAATTATAATTTGTTGTTTATATGATTTTAAAAATAATTATTATAAAAAAATGGTAATCTACTACTATAATACAAATAATCCGAAGCCCTAATCCTCCGAATGTCATTACAGCACGACTGAACAAGTACAAGGAACAGAAGAAAATTGTAAGGGATATCGGAAACAACTATGAATGCACATCTTTGTAAGCTTCAAAATTGGTTATCGACTATAATTTTATAAGAACATGTTTTCTCAGACTCTGCTTTGTATCTTTTTCCCCCTCTCACATCCTTTACTTTCGTTTTTTTGTTATTGTGCAAGATTAAGTGAACAAAAATTATTGTACACCGGGAAGATGGCACACATACCTCATTCTTCGATATGAGGCAAGAGCATGTTGCAAAGCAACATTGATACTAGAACCTTCCCTGAATAATGAATCATACAACTGACAAACAAAATGTGACAGTTCCTCTTCATCATCGTCCCAAATAGAAAAGGTGCGATCCACGTTTCTCTCAGCGTCACTATCTTCCCAGTCACTGACTGGACTAGCGGGTACGTTCTCATCATCTGCTTCATCCTCTCCAATTTCAAACTTACCATTTTCCATCACATTCAATTCTTTGTAACCATCAACATTGGTCGACTGAGACTCTGGCGGTTCATTTGAAGGACAAACAATCGCTTTGGCACCGGAGTCCAGAAAGGCCTTAATAAAAGCAGGAGTAGGTCCATATGTCCCAGTGCATATTATGATCCTGTCTCTCCAAGCTCCAACCTGGGTTATTCAACATACCGAAAAAAGGAGAAAACAGAAATGAGTCAGAACATTTCCACGAATGACAGGTTTGACTAGAAATATCACTCCCCTGTAGCTCCTACACCAGGGAAAATATTCTTGTGCTGGAAAACAGAGATGTCATACAACAACATGAAATCCACTCCCCACCCTCCTTTCTCCCTCTCTCCAACCAAACACTATATACATCTTACATTTAAACCATCAGCAAGGATAGCATGGCTCTGATTTATATTAAGAACCTATACCAAATAATAATACTGGGATTTGACGACTTTAAAGTGAACTCTAGAGCCAAACCACAAAAGGGTAAAGTGCGGATTATAAATTATAGTCTTAACAAATTCATAGTGTGTGATACGTGTGCAAGAATTTTCAATCAAGTGTTACAACTCTGCACTTTACCTCCAAAAAAATCATTCACTTTATAGAAGCCAAATCCATAATTGTGATCTTGTCACTCTTATTCAAACCAAAGGGCATTATTCTCTTGATATGATATAAAAAACTAAAAAGTTTATCCCTTCTTTGACAAAAAAAAAAAGACACCCTAACTGTCAAAACAATGGCTTTAGATGATTTTTAAATTTTACAGTGCCCACATAGTTCAGATGCTGAAAAAATCAGCCAAAGCCACTGTCACAGTAAAAGTCTAATCCAAATAGTAGGATTGCCCAAAATTCTTTAAGGAAAAAAAATTAAAGGGACTCTAGCTCTGTCCCCAATGCATTATTCTCTTGTACAAGGCATCATCCCTATACAGTATATACACAACCAGATTAAAGAATCCCTAAAGAAGTAGAGAAACAGAGACAAATTAAGCCATATAAAAATGGACCTAGAGCAATACAAGGTGATGATCGTTCTTAGGATATAACCTCCGACTTTTTCAGAGTATAAAAGTGACTCGTGTGTAATCAAGTGATCAACACCCAATCATCACTATATCTTAAATCTCCAGATCAGATGATGATAGTGAACATTGGGTAACAGCCAATAAGAAAGTTCTTATTAGTTTTAGTTAAGCTCCGTAAAATGTACATCCATAGGGACGATAATAAAATCAAAGCGGGAGCAAAGCACATACCATCCATCGTACATCCTCAGGGGATAAGTGCATAGAAGGGACAGTCCTACGAAACATATATGAAGCAATCTCTTGATCATCTTCCATAACCTACATAAAAGATATTCCAAACTCAACTTTCTAATAGATATATTAAGTTGGTTTCAAAAATTTATAAAGAAGCACAAGGGGAAGAAGATATACAAGGGTTTGACGGCCTAGATAACGGTGGACAATGCCTCCAATTTGGAAATAAGGTTTAAAGGCAACTAAATCAGAAATAGTAGAAATATTGGCCAGGAGAGAAGCACCCGTTCTGCGATGGCCCCTCATTGTTGACAACAAACTGAATTTAACATTTTGTAGAAATTTCTCAGCAAGCTCTCCAGGTTCAGCCACCACAAATACATCATTCTGCCAACTAAATAAAAACACAGCAGCATCAGGCTTCCATCCACATTGACAAAAATAACCGGTGACAATGAATAGGAATTCATGAAACATAGTAGCAAATACCTCACAATTAAGCCATCTGAGTCATTTTGAAGAGCCAAATGTATAACACCCACTTGTGGTGAATTTTGCAATTTCTCATGCAGTGATTTGATGGGCAAAGAGAGCTGTCTAAGTCCTCGAGGAGACATTGGAGGCGATGCAATTGTTTTCCCCAATTGACCATCTAAACTTAAAGGTGGGACCAGGTCAATTCGTCCAATCCTCTGACCAAGATCAGGACTGTACATGAGGGGGCTCGAAGGGAAGCTTCCTGTAAACAGAGGTGATTGAAATGGAGTAGGGAATGTTGTTGATGGCACTGTCTTTACTATCCTAGACAAACCCTGCATGTGGGATAAACGTATGCCATTACGAGCACAAAACGACTCAAGTTCCCGGGCATGGTGGATCACTTTTCCAAAATCTGGATTATGTGAAGCTTCAACAAGAAGTACATTCCGCCTCCACCCTAAGGTGGGGCCATTGGCACCTGATTAAAGAGAACAAAAGAATCTTTACATTTAAGTGGATTAATGAAAGTGAAATTTTACAGTGTAGAAAACATATAATCCACAATACCCTCGAGTGATTCCGTTGTCTTGGGTAATTTAGATCTCCGATTTTCTGACCACTTCTCTTCATGCTGGAAAGGAAGAAGCAATCTCTCACACACATTTTCAAATGCCTGATGATTCTTTTGTATATATTCTTCAATTGCGGATTCCAACTTTAGCCAGTTAGTTGGATCTGTCTCATCAAGTTCCATATCACAACGTTCATCAACTGTTAGGAAAGACACAAAACACTTGTTTAGAATTAATGTTCTTTGCAGGAATAGCTACTCTGGAAGTACACTTATTAATCAAACAAGAAAAATAAATGAAGTTAAAATTGAAAGCAAATAGGAAATTACTGAAAATTGATTCAAATAGAATTAGAATGCAAAGATTCTTCCATTCCCAAACTCAAAATCATAAACACGATACCTGGATTGAAACGAAAATATTGTATCTCAGGAAGCATTGGTAGCAATGTACTTAAGGCTTCCTCAACCCGATCAACAGAGCATGAACTCTCAATCAACACCTGCCCCGTGTCCAGATACCGCCAACCTCCTTTTCGTACCTACAAAAGTATAATTGTGCAATAAGAAAAAAATGTAACTTCAGAACTTCAATAATCAATAACATGTCTCTTAAAATCAAAATTACTAATTACATTTGTTAGAATATATGGAATATCCCAAAATATTTTATCATAATTTAGATTATCCTCTGGGATTAGTTTCCCTATTTTGGTATTTCCTCATTATCTCTTAAGATTACTTACTATATTTCCTTATCATGATTTGTTTTCCTAATTAGTTAGGACTATGTTAGTATAAGGGTTAGTACTTTAAGTTTTATAAATATGTCAAACATTGTAAAACATCTGAGTTAACATCAATACAGTATTTCATTCTCCTATATCTCTCTACCTTCTTCTATACCTAAAATCCTGTCAATTAAACAACATTCTTTTTAATTTTCATGTTAACAGACATATGAAACAAGTGTTACAATGAATAACTATCAAAGCCATTTATCTTCTTTTTCGAACACAGAATATTATTACAGAACTAAAACACAGAAGATTACTTACCCTAGTTCGAACAGAACCACATCCTATTGAAACTAGGCAGTCAATTTTTGTATCAGGCCACAGAAGCTGTGCTTCTCTTATGGCAAAAATTGTAGGATTGTTAGCCACTATCGCACCATCTTGCCAGCGGTTGACATCTTAAGGCATGTTGCAGGACGAAAATAAGTACATGTCAAAAACAATTCAGAAATGGAAATAACTAAAACTAAAACACAGCCAAATTGACGCAAACAACAGCAGAGTAATCAGTACCATCCGAGAAGTCATCAAGATAATAAGGAGCAGCAGATGATGCTCTGATAGCCTTCCATACTTGATGCTTACAGCTTCCAATGAAAGCACTATGCTTATAGCCAGCCTGTTCACCTATAGGTGAAGCTGATACATTGATCCCTGAACTATCTGATGTTGCAACAAGAGCCACCTCAGGTGTTCCAGCAGGGTACTGCATTATAGATAGTAACAACAAGAGGGACAGAGAATTAAACATTATAAATAAACAAAACATTAACAACCATGAACAAGTGTAATTTAATAGCCATTATTTACAAACACCAATAAACAATATTAGCCTCGAACCTGATAATTGCGAAATATGAATGGTTGTGCAGGCATCATGCTCACCAAGGTAGATACAACAAAAACTTTGGGCACATTTTTCACAGCAGAATCTATCATTAGATCTCCATCCTCATCAGCGCACATTTCCTTCAACAGTCTTTCGAACTGTTCTGCACTGTGCTGCAAGACAATAAGTCATAATATTCCTTTTAGGGCAGAGAAAATTCAAATACCTAGATTATTGCTGTCAAAATAACTAATAGCTCAGAGAAAAGAATGCATTATGCACTATCTTACACATATAAATAAAATTGCACAGCATAAACATTGATATTGTGAAGTATCTCATTTCCATTCAGATATTCTAAAACACATGCTTCGTGTGTGTGCATATATATATATCAATACACCCACATAAAGGAAAGAAATACATACTTTTGATCCATGAACAACAACCCTAAAACTCTGTGATGAACTTTTATAAAGTTGATCTAAT
Organism: Pachyrhizus erosus; assembly: GCA_026544285.1. Classification (NCBI taxonomy): domain Eukaryota; kingdom Viridiplantae; phylum Streptophyta; class Magnoliopsida; order Fabales; family Fabaceae; genus Pachyrhizus; species Pachyrhizus erosus. The sequence goes on along the minus strand of JAMLFT010000665.1, from coordinate 18,084 downwards.
TTTTCTCTCCAAGTAGCAGCTTCATTGTCCTTGGGAACAGGATCGGCAAAAACAAGCTTCCCTGATTCCGAGTGTTTTGATCAGTTTATCTAGAATTGTATGGCAAATAAACAGAACGATAAAAATAAACAAATGACATATGCCAGTCTTAAGCAACATCCTTACCAAGATTTTTGTATATATCTTCACACTCTTCCAAAGTCATTAACTTAATCCCAAGTGCAACAGCTAGCATTCCTCCTGTTGATGTGCCACATATTAAATCAAACAACTCGTGTATTTGTTTTCCAGTCCCCTTTTCAATTTCCTTTAGCATTTGTACAGTTGCTAGACCTTTCATTCCACCTCCATCCATTGAGAGTACGCGAAGTCCTTGCTTTCCCACTTGTCTCCCTTTTATTGCACGCCTCAGGTTTTCATTTTCTCCTACAAAAGCAAAAATGAATAACCCCATTAAGTAATCAGGATAAGACATCCTAACAAACATAAATGAATTTTATATCCAAAAACAAACCAAGAATTGCCAAAGCACGAGCTGCAGCTTTATAAACACGTGGCTCAGTTGCAACAGCCAGACGTAAGAGAAGTTCCCGTAAGCTTTCAGAAGAAACAAGTATGCGGCGATTTTCCAGACTGAAGGCCAAATTCCCAACAGCTAACAGAGCTAGCCTTTGTACCTATAGAAGCAAAAACCAAAAATTGAAAGGACTGTGCACTATAAGGAATCAATGAAGTCATTATCTATGAAAGAAACTATCTTGCCTCTGGATCTTTATGGGCACATAAGTTTTTCAATGATTTTAAAATATCCTTGGTCAACATCTTCTCAGCCACAGTATCAGATGTGAAAGCCAACTGGACCACAACTTGCAATACTGATATTACCTCTTCCAGATCTGCAGATTTTAGAACTATTCCAATTGGTTGCATGATATCCGCTTTCATCAGATGCAATGCTACTGAATCATCAGAGGCAAGGGATGAAAGAGCAGAGCAGGCTTGTTCAACCTGTAAAATATCAAGTTCAATCACAGCCACCAAATAGCAGCAGAACAAAAAATTGTGATATGTGGACCCATAAAACATACCACATGACAGTTGTCACTACTTATCATGCTTATAAGCTGTCGCACTGCATTCTCGTCTTTACCTACAAACATTCTATTTCCTTGGTCTTGCATTATCTTTCCTAGTGCAGATGCTAGTAAAGGGTGATGACAAGAAGAAAAGCGAAATATAAGAGAGAAGACGGCACTTAGTTTATGCCTAGATGCACCAAAATAAGAACTGTTTTCCATCTGCAATGACCAGAAAAAGCATGTTTAATTGAATATGTGATGTGTTTCGAAAGAACAATGTCAGAAAAGTAGTCTAGCTAGTTTACAAAGTGCTACCTCTATTTGCACATTCACTGATCTCAAATTTTCATCTGCCACAATCCTAATATTTGCAAGAGAAAGGTGACGAAGTTTGTGGAGGGGCAAAATTTCAGGAAGAAACTCAAGAGGATTTCCAAATAGCCTAAGAACCCGTAATTCAGCCATAGCCCTGCCATATGTGGTAACGATAAGACCATAGGAATATGTGGAGTCTAGAGTAGTTTATATAAAATCGTCTAAACCAAAAACCTGAAGTCAAGAAGTGGCCTAACAAGCTTGTTATGTTCCAATGACAACTCCACCAACTGCATACACTGTCTCAGTTCCACTGCTCAAAAAATAAAAAATATCAGATACAAGGGCTATTTTACAAAAAAAAAAAAAAAAAAAAAAACAAAGCTTAATACTTTGGTTACTTGAGGAAATATCACATAGTAAATTCTATAGGGATGAATATAGGATGTGCTAGCCAAATCCACATGGTTAATCAAGTGCATTAGTGCAGTAAGTGAGGATAGGATTTCCCATACCCAATGAAATCATGCTTCTTAAATTTGTGTTAAGTTGGAAGCTGCATGTAATCTAACACTAACCATTGCTGTCAAGTAGATCTGTCTGCTCATATTTACTTAGTATACTTACTCGAGGATATAAAAATATTTCCACCACTGTTAGGCACACTTGAAATTTGAAAACCACTAGTTTTGCCCTATCCTCATACGGTAGTAGGTCAGACAATGAAAAGCTTACCAGGTACTGAAACAAGCATGTTGTTGTCAACCCTGAGCACTTTTAAGCTTCTTAGCTCACCAAGCTCAGGTGGCAAAACAGTTAGCCTGTTGTTATCAAGATAGAGTTTCTCAAGGTGTGGCAATTGTGTAAGCTCTACTGGTAATACCTGTACATAGTCATAATGTGTATAAAACATCCCCAACTCAAGTCAATAATATTTGACTTCCAATCCACCAAAATTATAAAATACAAAGCACTTTCTGAGCATCGGGGAGGAAAAAAAACAAGGCAAGCAACCATAGTAATACAGTTTAAGTTTATGTGTGGATGCCAGTTGAGAGTGTTCAAAACTACTTTTATTCCCAAAACAACACATTCTTCCTACTTCATTTTGTACCTTGGAATTCGGAAACATGCATTGGAATTTCCAAAAGCACCTTCCCAACTTTTATCGAAACAAGGCCTAAATGTTTTGTATGTTACTGTAGAATATAGCAGACGACAAACAAAATCACTAACTAACTAACTCCTCTTCAGATTTGGAAACTACACATATCACACCAACAACCAGCAGATTTACAAAATTCACTTGGCAGCAGTTATAACAATAAACCATGAAATGCAAATTGCATAGGTACCACAAAAGTGAGAGTTCCATCAAAGAATAAGCAACACTGACCGACAAGCCACAGCCGCAGAGACTGAGCACAGCGAGAGTGGTCCAATGGTGGCCGGAAGCGGCAACGGCGGCGTCTCCAACGTTTGGCGGCGTAGAGGAAGGCAAATCGGAACGCAACAAACGTATCAAAACACCAGTGCCGTCGCTCTGCTGACCGGAGGCAACAGCCTTGGCCATTGTGACCGCCCTGAGAGGCTCCCTTCGCTTGACAACCTTCATTCCCAAATCCACTACGCTCTCGTCGGCGTCCCGAGGCCTCAGCTCAACCACCACCGTGTCCTGCGGCATCGGAAGGGCGACCATCAGCTGCGACTGAAGCTTCAGTGCCACCTGATCCTCGTCCTCCGACGCCGACCAATCCAATTCAATACGAAACCCGAGGTCCTGATCCTGCGACAGGATTGAGGAAGTGGAACCCGACGAAGACGACGACGACGAAGTCGAAGAGGAAGAACGCGAGGAAGTTGAGGTGCGGACGAGATTCTCCGGCGGATCGTCGGTGCCATAGCTGAGAGTGAGGTGGAAGATCTCGGAAGGTCTCTTCCAACCCAATCCCCAAGACATTGTCAATTTGCGATCGAGATTTCAAGATTCAGTTACGTACTCAAGTTGAATTGTTGAGAATTGACCTCTACGTTACGGTGTCGCATTCGGATCCGAATCGGTTGATGCTCAATGCTGATTGATGCTTCAGCAAATCTCGCAACACAGAATACACATGTAATGTAATTAAGTTTGGCACTCTCAGAGAGGACGAACCGAAGCTGTGTTACCCGTCAACCTACATATATACATATCCCATAAAATTCAGATTCAGTGTCCTTTCTTTCTTTCTTACTTCCTTTTTCTTTTCTTTTCTTTTCTTTTTTTTTTAAAAAAAAAGTAGTTTAGAAAAATAATAAATGATAATCATTAAATGTATATGCGTTTCAAAGATGTTCCATAGTATTTATTTATTTTTTAATTATGATATTTCGTAAATGACAAATTTGCAAAATATTGAATTATTGAATGAAGGCTATAGTATTTTAAGTGGGTTTGGTTTGTATTTCTTTAGTACATTTAAAGGAAGGAAGAAACCATGGCCGGCTATACCGCTAAGTGCAAACATTGGTAGAAAACTGGTTTAATTTATTTGTTTGAATACATTTCCATGCCATGCGACGCAGAGGGAAAATTAAGATGAAAGTTCATAGAAATGCATTATTTTGCAGTGAGGCGGTGAGAAAAGTCTTATTTGAGTTGTTGTAAATTTAATCTAACTTTTTCGAACTTCATTTTTGTAAATTTTTTTGGTTGAAAAAAATAATATTATAAGTAGTGATTTAGGTTCTCATGACCTTTTGTTCGGCTTGGATTTCTAAATAATAAATAAATAAATTTATTAATGGCTTTTTTAGAGTTTATTTTTAATTAAACATTGGTATAAAAAAATTCACATCATCATTAAATAACATATTGTCATGTTAATTAATTAATTTATACATATTATTAATGCATTCAAATTGAAATATTCACTTCATAGCTTTTTCTATTGAACAATTTTAACCGTCACAAATAAAAATACCAAACTGCTGCTAGCAGTAGTTTTCCAAACAAGTTCAACACGACATATTCCCCTGCAGTGCTAGTCATGCCTTTGACCATACTTATGTATTTTTCCGCTAATGAAGGATGGAAGATGAAATATCAACCGTCTGATTAGGAATTAATCACAACTCTATTGGTCAGAGTTTGTTGGTATCCATTATTACATATATACTTCTAAAAAATTATTAATAATTTGATTCTTACTGTCAAGTTTTCTAAAAATATTAATTAAGAAATTAATAAACAATATTCTATTAAAAATATTGATAAGAATGTATTAATGATATTAAATTAAATGTTACATTTTCTTACAACAATTTTCCACTTCAATTTGTAATCAATACACTAAAGATATTTCATATTCTCCTAAGATTTTAATGTAGTACTAAATAAATTATAATTTTAATTTGAACAAATTACATTAATATTTTTTAAAAAAATTAAATTAGATAAATATTTTTTATTTTTTAACTATTAAAATAATCTTTCTTATAAAAGGTGTTAATATAATACATAATAAATGTTCGTATAATATTTTTTAAACATTAAAAAAAATTAATATAATATATAAAAAAATATAAATATAATGTTTTTAAACATTAAAAATATTAATATAGAAAATTATATTAAATATAATTCATTTAAATCACAAAGTATCACTGTAATTTACTCTTTTATTTTAAGATGATAGATATTTTATCATCTTATCACATTAAAATCAAGTATATTGCAAAGTTCATTAATTGGTATAATGATACAATATACAATATTGAATAACACTATCTGCATCAAAATCAAACCCACAATATTCACCCAAAAAAAAAAAATCAAACTCACAATTTATATGATAATATTTGAAGTTATATTACATTTTTTTGTTGAAAGGATTTTAATTCTTCACATTGAATCTTATATGCAGCATAAATTATACACTTTACAGAATTCAATGCAAATTTAATTATCATAAATATAAATAACTCCAAAGATGCCGTGGTATAAATGAGTTATTGGTCAACTGAGCCTAATAGTAAAAATCCATTGGACAAAGAATTGTGGTCAATTTATGTTTTCGTTCATATGTCTAACAACTTAACAGACACGGTCGATTACTGTCTTAGGCTGTTTCGCCTACTTAATTGGGATGTTGGATTGAAGACTCCAAAAAAGTAGTTTTATTGTATGGCATAATGGACTAGTTCGTAGCCGTCATCCCAAGTGGCCGAAAATAAAATTTGCTCCCAGGAGTCACTTGACCATATCCATTTTCATCAACTGAACCCTTCTGGAAGAATCACGTGAATGCTTGATTTATGAACAAAATTTATCAAGGACCAATCAATCTTCACCAAGGCACGAGCCCCAATTGTTAACTCATTTCTCTAATATAACAGGAAATACCATAAGTTGTGTCCATCATTGCAATTGCCGGTAAACGTAATAGTCAAACTATCCAAATACATACCACCACCATGAAACGCTACCTACAATTCCAGATTCTTTGCTGCTGAATTAAAAGTTTTTCTTAAATCCTCTTTTACTACATTATCTGCAAATATAAACTCGATAGCATTCTTTGATAGCTCAAATATTTTCTTCCTCCCAAGACCTAGATAATAGCCAAACCAACAAGCAGTCAGCAAAGTTTAGCCATTAATTTGAACTCCACTGGCTGCAAGAGAAAAGTGAAACCTACCAAATGAAGAAGCAGCAATTTTGTATTCGTTGGAGAGACTAGTAGAAAATACACCAGAGTCATCAGTACACAGGACTAAAGGATGTTTTGCATTATATAAATCAACTGCATCAACAAAAGCATGATGTTAAGAGAGGCTGCCTAAAGTTGATTCCCTGATCAAAGCCAACAATATACAATGGAATGACTTCAGAGGGGATCAGCTTCTCTAGAAAAAAAAAGGCACTTTTTCTGTTTCCATGAGGCTCTTTCTGGAAAGCTAGCTTCTAGAGGGGGGAAAAAGGCTGAAAGCCAGTATCGCTATTTTGTATTTCTGTTTCAAAACCAAAACTTTTAACTACCTTAGAATTTCTTTCCTTTATTGACCAAAAATAAAATAAAAAGTTGTCTTTACACCAAGAACCAAAGTTAATCAGAATACAAAATCACTTTCAAGCCTGTAAAATCTCTTGTATAATGTTGAACGAACAGCAAGGTTCTTTTATTATCCTATTTTATGATCATCAACTTAAAAAATAAACAAGAGAACCTACCAAAATGATGTGCATCTATTGTTGGAACAGACAATGTCCTAATGTTTGATGTCAAACAAATTTCAACCTGAAAATGATGAAGATGATAAACATGATATATAAGTCAGATGTTTATAAATTGGGAAGAAACAATACAATACGAAGCATTCAAACTTAGCATCAATCAGAAGCCCTGAAGGAAAGAGCAGTAAAAGCAAGAAATTCTGGGCTCCACTTATTCCAGATCACATCAAACATTAAATTTGACTGAAAACCTTTAGAGTATAACCATTTTGATTGATTGATTACCAACAAAAAACATCTTCTTGTAACCACAATAATCATAATATGCTACCATTATTTTGCTTTATTATTACTATGACTAAAGTAAAGGTCTAGCAAAATCTAACCGGAATGTTAGAGGACTTCAGCCTTTTCCAGTGTTCCTCCTCAAAGAAACAAGCATGTCCAATCCTCTGTGGAAGAAAGTCAAACATCTCGTGTATCTCCTTTGAATTTGATACCTAAACACACAAAATAAGAAAAACGAGCCTACCAGAGAAACACTGAGGGTAAAAGGTATAAGAAAAGATTAACAAACCTCTCCACAGTGAAGAGTTACATGAAGACCTTGTTCTCGAGCAAATTTCAATGCTGGCAAATATGTAATCCTGCAAAAGATAAAATTGGGTTTAAGCATCAATTTTTAAAATTGGCAAATATACAATCCTGCAAAAGATAAAATTGGGCTTAAACATCAATTTTTAAAATTTAAAATAAATCATTACACTAGAGTTCAAGATCAAGCTGATATACCATTCACCAACTGCTGGATTCCCAGAGAGGTCAATTCCAACAACCCCAAAATGCCTCATTTCCAGTGCAAGCATGACCTGCAACAAAGTGTTCAAAGGCAGTACCAAACAGACTTCACTTTGTACAAAATACTTTTGCATTATAGCTTACAGTTTCCATTGCCGCTTCTGTTGTCTCCCTACGGTCAATGCTCAAGAGAAGCCTAACATAGATCTTTTTTCTACTGTTTCCATTGTATTTATTATTCGCACCGGAGAGTAATGGACTTGAAAGATTTCTAGGTTCCTCACTGCAAGGGATAAAAGCCACGTCGACTGAACTGACAGCTCTGAGGCCTTCCAGTACAGCTTCAATGTAAGAGCGTTTACTCATTCCTAGGGAATCATTTTTCTGCACGTAATTAAGAAATCACTTTCTTCATCAAGCCAATGAAAACAAGCACACACAAAATAACCAACTGAGCTCCACATTTTACCTTTGGCGTGGTTCTCAGCTCCAGATACACAACATTCTCAGATGCAAAATCCTCAACAACCTGCTTGTAGAAATTGCTGCATAAATGCAAAGGCAAAAAATTTGGAATAACAAAAACAGATGATAGGCACTGGGCAAGCAGACAATGACATACTTCTTTGGTAATTCTCGTAATACTTGAGTGATCAGTCGTAACAACGTGGATCAAGTCAAACAACTTAAATACCTCGCTTAACGAACGATCATCTGTATTTACATTGCCATAATCAGATTTAAGTGATAAAACACAAATATGGGTCATTAAAAGTGAACTCGGAAGGCAGATAAAAAGCTGAGGAGTAAGGCCTGCTTAGCAGCAGATTAAAAAAAAAATCAATTTCAGGAACAGTTCTATGAATTCAAAAATTTTGAATTGTGAATTTCAGGTTCTATCCCATTAATTGTCGCGTTGAAAGAGTAAAAGGAACAACATACTTTTAAGGATAACATGTTCCACTTGGGAGAAATCTATGACACCCTTGTCACCCAAAGCTCTAGCGAGTTCTCTGAGCAAGAAAAACGTAAAAATTCAGAATGTTGAAGAGTTAATAGGAATTGGTATAGATAAAAGTAGAGAACTTACAGAAGTGTAAGGTCTCTAATAGATCCGTTGAGGTGAGCATGCAGTTCTATCTTTGGCATTGACACCCACCACTCCATTTGCGAGTGTTTTTCGCCCCCAACTTTGTTCGGAATGCTCCGTCACTCAGCAGTACACGTTGATTGAAGTCTATCTCAATTACCTTCTTAGACCATCTCAAGCCAGTATTCAAATCACCCTCTCCCCTAATTGGGTCTCCCTACTCTTCTTTCCTCTCTCAATAATATAAAACAAAAATGCTCAAGTAAATAGGATGTTTTTATTTTATTTTTATAAATTTTTTTACTTCTCGTTATCAAATAAAATGTTAAGGAATGACAGTCACCAGTGCTTTTTTTATAAATTATAGTTCTTAACATAAGAATTTAATAAAATAATTACACACGATAGATTAATAGATTATAAATATTATTATTATATTATTCATTAACGTTATTTAACGAAAAAACTAAAATAAAAAATAACTAATTTTATAATTATTAAAATTGAAACAAAAATATTTTTAAAAAATGAAAATAAAAAAAAATATTTTATAAAATTAAAAGATTATTTATGTCTAAAACAATGACATAATTTTTTTAATAAACCATCTTTTTTAAGATAATTAAATCATCAATTTGTTCCTCAAATTTTTTTTAAGTAGTCATTAAATAATGAAATTATATAATTTATAGTATTGAATATTCATTTGTTCATAAATTGAAGTATTTTACTTAGGTTTTGAGACTAATTTGAAAAAAAAAAAATCAATGTTTGCCTAACTGCTTAATATAATTTCTAATATTTGAGACAACAAAGGTTGAAAAAAATTAAAAAATGTTATTAATAAAGAGTATATAAATATTTTAATAACATGAAGGTTAACTCATACAAATAATATTTGAATAGTATTATTCAATGCTTAAATTTTTTCATAAGAAATAATATATCAAAATTATTATATTTAAATTATATATTATAAATTTATTTATTTTGGTTTCTCTAATTAATTTTTTTAAGCTTTGTCGTTGTTTACAATTTCAAGAATCAAATTGATGATTCACTTTTTTATTATTATTAATTCTTGCAATAAAAAAATCTTAATTATTCTCCTCTTTTAAAAATAAATTAAAATTTCAATTCGACATAAATTGTTCCATTTGTTTATGATGTGATGCATGTATTTTTGTTTAGAATGATTTTATGAACATCAATTTAACAAAATTTATCAAGAAAGTAAACAGTGGTTAGAAATATTAAAATTGATTAAAATTAGTGAATTAATTCATCTCATCTTTTCAACTTGTATAATTTAATCTACATAACCAACAATTTAAATGGTCAAAGACAAACTAAGTTTGTTTAACCCAAAAATATATTTTTTTTTTATGTTTTGATGGATTGTTTGATTAAATATATTTTATTGAACATGGTGTTATGTGTATTATTTTGAATCTCATGTTATTTTATTATTTGTTTTATATTTATTTAACTCAAGATGATAGCTTTTAAATAACATTTTTACTAAAATATTTACTAAGATTTATTTTTATAATAATGACATTGTGTTTAGATTATTTATATTTTTTTATTTGGTGAGACAATTTATGAGTTATATATTTTATCTGTTTTAATTTTCTAAGCAAACTCACTTAAATTAGATTGGATTGAGATGTTAAACTCACTCAAAATGAGTTCAATCCAACCTAATTTATTTTTTGACAAGTTAAGAAATATTTAGGTAGGATTAACCTATTTTGACATCTCTAACTATGACAAGTAGATACCAAACTTTGCAAATAGTAAATTGACTTAAATATGTTTTTTGTATCTTAAATTTGGATAACATTAATTTGTAGTCTCCAAAATTTAATTTCTTTCAGTCCTTGATTTTTGAAATTTATTCTTTTTAATTCATATCTATCAACGTCATTAACATGGTAGACAATGTATTTTGGATTCACATTTTGTAGGTATTTTTTACCACTAGAATTTAATTTCATAATTTAATTTTTAAGTGCGACTTTGAACAGTTTAAAATCGTCATAATAAGTAAAGGAAAAAAAATAAAATTTTGAATGTATCTTTCATCCTCAAAATTTATTACTTAGGAGTTAAAATCTCTTGAGCCCTAAAATTAATCTCAAAACATATTAGGTTAAAGCATTAGGATCCATTTTGATTTCCTTAAAGGTGATACACATATCAACATCTAAATGATTTCCCATGATTTTTTTTATGGAATGAATCGTTTTGCACACTCTTATAAAGAGCAAGTATCAATGTTACCCTTAATTTTGGAAATCGGGACCATTGCACCCAAAATCCAAAAGAGACCCAACCTATAAGAGAAATTACCAATACAATAGTAAAAAAACAAGACTTCGAGGCTAACATTGTGAAAATAAAATATTGATAAGATTTTTTTATAAACTATATTTTGTACATGATTTTGTATGTGATGGATATGAGTTTCAACATTGAAAATTATTTATTCTTTATGCATTATTTTGACAACATTTATGTTTTTGTGCTAAGCGCATAACTGGAAGTATTTGAAGAGAATAAGTATAAAGATAGTTAAAAAATGACATCATAAAGACAAGAAATAAGGTTCATAACATTAAGTGCTTAATTTTATTCAAGGTCATGTTTTGACCGAAGGCCTCTGCTTCAAAAAATAAGCATGATCTTACTTCCTCCTAAAGTAAGAGCATGCAAGATGAAAATGTTTCTACTTAGAAAATGAAGCACAATCATGCTTATTTATGCATGGTCATGCTTGACCAACATCCAACCAAAACAAAGCAACAAACTTCCAAGCACCATTATGTATATCTTAAAACACACTCGTGCATATATCAATGTAGTTAAAACCCTTAAAAAGCTTATATATAAAATGTAAATAGACTAATTTAAAATTATTTTATTTTATTTTGTATTTTACTTTTCTCTTAGCAAATGAAAACTTGGAAAGGACTTATTAAGAGACAAGTGTGAAGAACTCGATAAAGATCAAATTTGTAAATTTTTTTTTTATATTATTTATATTTTCTTGTATAGTTTTAAGCGTCTTATACTTATGACTAATTGAATAAGATAAGATTATGATGTATGACATATATGTAAAGATTTCTCTATTATAATAAATTTATTGTTCATTCATTTAATTTTGTGTTGTTTTACTTTCTATTTAAAATTAATAACTCCAAAATATAATTGATTAATTGCTAGAATATATTACTATTAATTAATTAACTTATATAATAATTAAATTTTGAAAATTTGCTTAAACAAACTAGTAATTGAGATTCCTAATAAATTAGCATTCATTAATTTATCTTTTACATTTAATTTTTCTTTTAATTTGTACCCTAACTGAACAGTTAAAAAATAAAATAAAAGAATAAATACTTCCAAAACAAAACCTAATTTAGTTAGTCATTATAACAGGCAAGACAAATAATTGAAATAAAAATTAAATAAAATATAATAATATATTTAAAATCACAACTCTATGTTTCTTTATATGTTAAAATCTTCGTAATTATGTTCATTTGAATTTTTCTGTAATTTTTATAATTAATTGTCATAACAATTTTAAAAAAAATATACAGCTATTATAGTAAATTTTAAACTTACAATCATGTGCAAATTATTCAGATCTCCGTCCGTCTCAAGCCAATTCTTTATCTTGTAAAATTTAACTAACCTTCTTACTTCCATTCCAATGACATCCACAGTTAGGCATCAATGCATCATTATTCTGCGTGTCGATCAGTGATTCATTTCTTCAGACCAATTTTCAGACAAAAGTTAAGGACATATCTGTAACCATTTAAATATGGACCCCGTTGCCGTTAGGTTATAATTTAATTGGAAAAAAAAAAGAGTTTTTTTTTATTGTAAATAAAGAATAATTTATGAAAACCAAATTTTTTTATTAGAAATTTCTTCCTATTTTATGTTCATTCTTTCTTTGACTAAATAATAGAAATTTTAAATTGAAGAGTAAAAATTTCTCTGTTTAATATATATTTGGATAATTCTTACAAAATATTATAAAACTTATTTTGCATTTGCTTTAAATTATTAATACGACTCAATCAAATGAATATCAATTTGTTTGGTTTATGCTACCCAAGTTTATGTTAATTGAATTATAAAGAGAAATTACCCTAATATATTGGCATACACTTAAAAATTAATTATTGATACATATAATGAGTATAATTTTCATAAATTATTAGTGTAAAAAAATTATGCCTATTATGCAGACAAAAAATTAACTCAAGATGTTATTCTGATTTAAATAAATTCGAAAATAAATTTCAAAGGATCAAACTTTGTACGAAAAGCAAATAACTAAAAAATAATAATAATCTCTCTTGCGCCCATTTTATTTTAAGTTTTTTTTAGCAAATAAGCACTTCTTTTAAAAAAAAAAATAATTTTTTTAGCTTAGTCTGTTTGGTACAATTTTTATACTAATTAGAAGCCAAAACAATTAGAAATCTAATTATAATTGATTTTAAATCAACTATTTCTTTTGAAAAAAAAATTGATTTTTTAATTGTAAACAAATATGAATGTTCCGTTTTTTTTTCTTTTTCAAAATCTCTAAACAATAATCACTAGATTACTTTATATCAAAATAAATTATTTTTGTAATTTTAAATAAATTAACTTTAATAATACTAAATAATGAAAATATTAGCAATTTATTCTCTAACAGATCATTTAAATACATTTTTTTTATTGTTAGTTAAAAATTATAAAATCTTATAAGTTTCACTTATAATTTTATAATTTTTTATAAATCTTAATCAATAATAAAAATATATTAAAAAAATGTGATATTAGCAGACCTATTATAATATTACATAACTGCTTTTATAAGTTCTTTTGCATACCTAATTATAACAGACATAAAAAAAATGTATAAATATACAAGCGGAGTTCAGTGAATCTAACCATAGAAGGAAGCGATAAATGGTGGTCACTGCTGGGCTATATTTCTAAGTGACAAGTGCTAACTATTTTATTTGGTTGTGGGAGTGGGTACGTGCTACACTGCATTAACAATTTGCAAGTCAAATTGAAGAGGGTCCTGTACAATTAAATGTAATTCACTTCAGAGATGAGAGTCTTATTCCTTTACGCTAGCAAGTAATAATTTCACCTGCAGCTACCCAACTGCCATGCCAATGCCATTGCCAACAATATCATACTATTTGTATTTTGTGGGCTCTTTCACCATGTACTCTCCACTCGTTTAGGGTGATACTATTTACTCTTCCAGCTATACAGAGATCGTCGTGTTCATTGAACCGTCATCTTCGTTAATCCAGTAAGCCAACATCTACATGCCTTGATTAAACACGTACACGATTTTCAGGAGGCCAATAACAAGGTCAATTATGGATATAAATAGATAGATCAAAAAATATCCAAATAAATAATTTTAGAAAGATATTACTAAGAGATTTAAAGTTTATTTGGAGTGATTGTAAGTTATTGTTTTTTGTTTTTAAATATAATTTTTAAAATAGAATACATTCAATAAAAATGAAGTTTAAATTATTTTTTATTCAATTTCAAAATATTTTTATATTTATTTTTTTAAAAATATTTATAAATTTGATTTTTAATTTTAAAAAAATAATATCAATATATTTTATAATCATTATTTTCATTGTCAACACCATCATTACAATTGTCATTATTTTTATCATCAACATTAATTCAGTCATTGCTATTAATGTTACTTATTATGATTATTACTATTCTTATCAATTATTTTTGAAATATTATCATTTGGTATTCAAAGCAAAGTTATTGTTCATCATCACAATTCATGCGACTGTTATCATCACAGTTCATCGCAGAATACTGTTCATCATTGGTACTATTCATTTTTTCTTCGTTTTTATTATTGTTCATATATGCATTACTTTGAGTTTATGATCTTTCACAGGCAGAAAAAGACAAAAGTGAACATTTAAAGAAAAACCATTGTTGTGTGAAATACGAATAGAGTGTAAACACGTGAGGGAAGTGCTGTGAGGTTTAAATTTTGTTATTATTTCTAAAGTGTTTGCTTAAGTATGTCAGGAGAAACACCACCAATTGGACTTTCACAAATGCAAATGCAAGCCTTAACTCAACATTTAGAGAAGCTAATGAAGCAACAAAATGATGAACTCCATGAGAGGCTGAATCAAATAAAGCAAGCACAATAAGAAAATCATGCAAATTGAGAGGGAGTTAGAAGGAGAAGAAGAGAGAATGAAGGAGAACAAAGGTAACCTAGACTTGAAGGGATTAAGCTAAATATTCTCTCATTCGAAGGAAAGAGTGATCCAAAAGCTTATTTGGAGAGAGAGCTTAAAATTGAACATGTATTTTGTTGTAATGATTATAATGAGGAGCACAAAAATGAAATTGGCAGTAGCTAAACTTTCAGATCATGCCTTGATTTGGTGGAACAAATATCAAAGGGAGAAAGTTAGAAATGAAGAACCTATATTGGAGTATTTGACAAAAATGAAAAGGATTATGAGAAAGAGATATGTGCCTATAAGTTATAATAGGGATTTGCAATTAAAGCTCCAAATGATGACCCAAGTAAATAGGAGTGTGGAGGAGTATTTTAAGGAGATGGAGGTGACCATGATTAAGGCCAAAATCAATGAAGAAAATGAAGCTATTATGGCTCAATTTTTGAGTGGATTAAATCATGATATTAGGGATGCTGTGGAGTTGCAAGAATATGTTGAAATGGAGGATTTGTTGCACAAGGTTATCCAAGTAGAATAACAACTCAAGAGGAAGGGAACCATGAGGAGGAGTTATAATAACAACAATAATGACAATTGGAAGGATAAAGTCATGAGGGATAAGGAGGCCTCATCAAGTCCAATCACGTCTTCACATGGAAAACCACCTATGAGGTCCAATACCTCACCCCCTAAAAGGAAGACAAGTAATGTGTTTCAAATGCTTAGGGAGCAGACATTATGTTTCTAAATGCCCAACCAAGAGGAATATGGTTTTGTTATCAAATGGTGATATAGATAGTGAGTCTTCTAGTGAAAATGAGGAGGAAGAATTCAAGGAGGAAGTAGGTGTCATTGACGGTGACTATTTAATGATTAGGAGACTCACGGGAAGCTAAATTCATGTCTTAGATCAATCTCAAAGGAAAAATAGTTTCCACACTAGATGTGTCATCCAAGGTAAGATTTGCAAACTTATAGTTGATGGAAGGATTTGCACTAATGCAGTTAGTTATAGGCTAGTTACCAATCTAAATTTGGAGATAAAATCACACCCTAGGTATACAAACTTCAATGGCTTAATGAAGATGGATAAGTAGTTGTGAGCAAGAAAGTAGAGATGAATCTATCCATAAGACGTTACATTGACAAGGTCTTGTGTGATGTGATTCCAATGGAAGCAACCCACATTCTCTTAGGAAGGCTGTGGCAATTTGACACTAAAGTCATTCATGATGGTTTCACTAACAAAATCTCATTCATGCATAGTAACGAGAAAATTATTCTCAAACTTTTATCTTCTAGAGAGGTGTGTGATAATCAAATAAAATTAAGGGAAAAGAGATTGCAAGAGTTGAGTGAAATACCTAAAAAGAGTGTAAATAAAAAGAGTGAAACACATGAGATTAAAGTGACTGGGCTAACCAAAGTGAGTAAGGTAAAAAATTATATTTTGCAAAAAAACCCTTTTTCTTGCTATACTACAAAAGCAACACTTTAGTTCCTAAAAACTCTAATTCAATTATGTTTCCTTCTGGTATTGAATATTTCTAGTAGGAATTTCAAGATGTGTTTCCAAAGGAAGTGCCAAGAGGGTTGCCACCCCTACGGGGAATGGAGCACCACTTGACCTTATTTCGAAAGCATTTTTACCTAATAAGCCAACCTATAGAAGCAACCCTCAAGAGACCAAGGAGATCCAAGCTTAGGTGAAGGAATTAATAAACAAAGGATGGGTGCAAGAGAGCATGACCCTATGTGTTGTCCGAGTAATTTTGGTGCTTAAAAAGAATGGGTTTTGGAGGAAGTGTACAAAATTCAAGGCACTTAATAACATTGTCATCAAGTATAGACACCTCATTCCCAGGTTAGATGATTTATTGGATGTGTTGTATGGTGTTTGTGTGTTTTCAAAAATTGATTTAAAAAAATGTGTACTATCAAATTAGAACTCGAGAAGGGATGAATGAAAACTGACTTTAAAATAAAATATGGATTGTATGAGTAACTTGTAATGTCATTTGGACTAACTAATGCTCTCAAACACTTTTATGAGATTAATGAACCATGTTCTAAGAGAATTTTGAAGCAGATTTGTTGTTGTGTATTTTAATGATATTTTGATTTATAGTACTACTCTTGAATTGCATGTTGTTCTAAAAGTGCTTAGGAAAGAAAAATTACATGGTAACCTTGAAAAGTGTACCTTTTGCACTTATTAGATTGCATTCTTAGGCTTTGTTATGAGTGCTAAAAAGGTTCAAGTGGACCAAGAAAAAGTAAAGGTCATACAACATTTGCCTACCCCTAAAAATGTGAGTGAAGTGAGAAGTTTTCATGACCTGACTAGTTTTTATAGGAGATTATGATTGATTGATATTCATTGTAAGTTTTAGCTCTACTAAGATTCTTTCTTGCATCTTTTAATCTTATAAAGAATTCACTAATTCTTGTGATGATCTACCGTAGGCTTATCAAACAATCATATTTGTGATGTCTTCCTTTTTAGGTTTCCTTGTTTTTATTTTCAAAAGTTTCAATTTTTATTGATTCCAAACCCTAATCCTTAAATTCCTAAGTTCGTTTTGTTTCAATTCTTGTTAGAAATTTTATCATTTTCACCACTACCACTTTGACCACCATTTAAAGTAATTTTTTTAAAAAAAATTAGTTTAAGTCTCATTCATCATTAAATCAACCCTACTACACCTCTCATTATAAAAAGTATCTCTTAATCACAAGTGAATATCCTACATAGGCATGTATGAGATCAAATTATACAAAAAAAATTTCTTTCATTCATTTATTGTACAAAATAGATATATCATCCTTGTCAATAATAAATGGGAATACTTAATAATAGAATTTCTTATTAAGTAAAATTTATAATATATATTTTTGAAAACATAATTCCCATCAACACAATTTTATGACTCGAAACAAATCCTCACTAAATTTATGAATAAAGAAGTTATTAGAAGGTTTTGGAGCATGAAGTATATGGTTCAATTTCAATGAAGATTTCAACAATTTTACACCTAACAATAGGAAATGAAATCTATCAACAAATTATATATTAAATATTAAGGGGTAGTTGTAAGATGAAATATGTTAGGAATGAAATGTCAAATGGTTATTGACATCAAAATTAATAAGAATTTTTAATATTATTTGGGTAAAAGTTTTTATAGTGACAACTAATTAAAAATTACGATAATTATACTTTTAAAGTATTATTATAAAATTAATAAATTTATTATTTATAACAATATGTGATTGAATAATAATATAAAATTTATTTACATAATTAGT
>JAMLFT010000664.1:0-38260 GCA_026544285.1 Pachyrhizus erosus | reverse complement strand
ATTAATTTTATTTAAAAAATATTAACTTAAAATAAATTTAATAATGAATTTTTGGACCTTATAATAAGTAATGAAAGAAAATATCAATTTTGTTATATTTTTTATATTAATTATTTTAAAAATTATATCAATAATAATTTTTAATTAAATAATAATGATTTGTTATTATTCATACCTGTTAAACTCATTTAAAAAGAATTATACATTATTAAGCCCCTCCGAATTCCTTCCCATATTTAAAAAATTCAAAACATATGTTACTTCCACAAGACGATTCCATTTCATCGAGTAATTTCCATAATTCCATTTTGCTTAAAGAAGAAGCGCAGTACCAGAATTAAAATTCCATTTCCATCGAGGTAATTCCATTTGCTAAAAGAACACGCCAATGACGAAATTAGTGTGTATCCCTCTATGATCATGCATATGAATGCATGCACGCTAACCAAAGTGCTCTCAATACGATATAAAAAAGAGGATAAAAAACCAAAAAAAAAGGAAGAACTAAGAGAATAAGAAAAGAGTTTATGTTATAGCTTTTGTGGCGAAATGGAGGGGCAGATTAATCTTTGGGTATGTGTAGCCAACTCCAAGCACATGCGTCCGTGACACGTGAAAGCCTGATTATAGGCCTTTGCATGTGACATCTGTTAAACCCAACTCTACCTTTTGTCCCCATTCAACTACGTCAGGACTCAACACGTACTTTTTGTCCATCTCCAACAATTGTATCTTATTTTATTTAATTAACACAACCCCTTCTATTACACAGAACAAAACACCAACAACTCATCTTTACACACCCTAAAACATGACAAAAACTCGTTTCCTCCCTCAAATCCTCGATATTCTTAATTTTTTTTTTCTGGATTAAAATTAAGGACTATTCCAAAAATTTAGTATCGAAGAAGCTCACTTCTCTTAATAAGATTTTTTTTTTTTATACATATAAATCCAAAAACTTATACTTAAAAGATAAAGATTTATTTTTTTCTTCAACTCAAGCCCACAAATTGTATTATAATTGCGAGCAAACTAGCGATAGTTTTAAAAATATACTGGATATCACAATTACGATACGATTCTGAAAACCAGAAAACTACTAGAAAAGCGAAGCAAGCACATAATCACACCCTAAAACAAATTTAAATTTCAACTCGAGTAAACTCAAATTAATATTAATATTAATAGACAAAATCTGAATTCAATAAATCAAACCAACAATTAACCACATCAGGACAAACCGAATAGGGAGAAATAGATATTTGTATATTTAAGAAGAAAAAAAATAGACAAATAAATAAAAGATCGATGAAGAAAGCATCATTAATAATAATAATAATAATAATAATAATAATAATAATAATAATAATAAAAAACAATAATGATAATGGGTATTCTGAGTCTCAGTGAATGAAGCTATCCGAATGAAAACCTAGCGAAGACGATCTCCCAGAAGTCACTATGAACATGGACATGATCTCCCACCACTCACTAAAGAGAATAATAATAATAAAAACAAATGTTGGGTGTTTTTAAGTCCAACGGAAAAAAGTCTCGTTCGTACTCCATAATTATACTGCTAATAATAATCATATAAACCCTAACCATATACAGCTAGCGGATCTACATCATCAAAGCGGCCGCGGCGGCGAATGCGACGGCGGAGACAGATCCAGAGGTGGAGGCTCTACGGAGATGGGCGCGGCTGCTGGGGCCAAGAGCGGTGGGAGAGTCGGCGGGTCCGTCGCTGACGGAGGAGACGGGGGAATCTGAGGGAGAGACGGGGGCGGGGGGAGAGCTGGTGGGGGATTCAGAGGGAGAGGAGTCGGAGGAGGAAGGGGTGGGGCTTGGAGGAGAAGAGACGGGAGAGGTGCCAGAATTGGGGGTGGGAGCGGGTGGTGATGGGGAGGTGGTGGGGGGTGGAGTAGAGGCTTTGGGGGGTGGAGTAGAGGCTTTGGGGGGTGGAGTCTGTACCGGTGATGGTGACGATAACGGTGACGGTGAGGCTTTGGGAGCACCGGTGGGGGATTGAGCGAGAGAGGAGGTGGAGATAGCCAGTAAGAGGAAGAAAAAGAGGAAGGTTGTTTTGGCCATTGTTGTTTGTTTGAGGGTAAGAGAAGGGAAATGTGTGATAGTTAAGAAGAAAAAGAAATAAGAAAGAGCAAGTATTAGGAAAAGGGAGGGGTGGGGTGGTATATATATAGGGAAATGATGTTCAAAGGTTAAAGGGTTGAGGTTGATAAGCGGTGAATGTTTTTTGTTTTATTTTCTCGAAAGGTCCTACCGAGTCAACCGCGCTAAACCAACCGTTCTAATCCAGTCTTAACGACAACACACAAACAAACAAACAAACAAAATTCATTAATCACTCGCTTTCATCGCCTGTGCAATATCCTATCCGTATTTCTCTCTCACTACAACGCGTTTCAGTTTTGCCTCCTCACATTAACTGCTTCAACCGACAACGTAGCATTTCTTTTAGGTTTATTTGCGGATTAGAATCCCGTCATCTATTGTGAGGAAAGGAATTATTTCCTTTTTTTTTTTTTTTTCTTAATAATCATCTCATTCTTTTTATTTAAATTATATCTTATTCAATTTTATTAATATTTAGCTTTTTTAAGAGTATCTAAATATTCAAATATGTTTACCTAAGATGACAAAAGAAAACATGTATATGTGATATTCACGGGTAAAATTTGTTACGGATCGAAAACGACTAGTTAAATAAATATTTGTAAATAATTTAAATGTGTATTTTTTTTTCTACTTATTTATTAGCAGGACAGAAATAAATATCATATTGTTATGTGTTGGTGAATATCCGTATTCATGAATATTTAATAAAAAATAATTAAAAATCTTACTTTTATGTAAATAAATTACTCCAATTTTTCTTACTTTTTTTATCTTTCCTTCTTTCTTAGACATCTTTTGTACTTTCAAATTTAATACAGTGCAATTTTATAACTAATATATCAAAACCATTCATAAAAGAAGGTTTAGTAATGAAAGAAAATTATATTAAATAAATTGTGTAATTTTATTATCTTTATATTTTATAAAAAATTAAAAAATATTTCCTTGGTTTCGTTATTGTTTCCTAGTCCACCCAATGGAAAGTTGATTTACCCCAAATGAATCTTCGGACAGATTTATCAATGTCATCACACACACCTTGAGGTAGCCAACAATTTTGCATGACATAAGCTGGGATAGCTGCGATAACTGACCTTGCAAGAGTAGTTCTACCAGCTCTATTCAACAACTTGGACTTCCAACCAGCTAGTCTAGCTTGAATCTTAACCAGAATAAAGCTGAAGTTTAATTTTTTTAACTCCACCTGTTAAGTTTGGAAATACTAAGTACTTATCAATCCGCTGAGTGTGAGAAAACTCAAGAATAGCTTCTAGTCTTGCGATCTTAGCCCTAGACACATTCTCAAAGGCAAGAAAATGAGACTTTTGCATGTTAATCTTGAAACCAGCAGCTAGACAAAAGGCATCAAGGGCTTGTTTAACCAACCTCGCTTGAGTAGAATTAGCCTTGATGAACAGGAAACAATGGTCTATAAAGAAAAGTGAGAGACCTTTGGGCCAGTAGTAGAGATAGACACCGGTTCCCAAAGATTAGAGTCTACCTGCTGGATAAGAAGAGCTAATTTTTCCATGCACAAAACAAATGAGTAGGGAGACACGGGATCTCCCTGTCTCAGTCCTCTGGAAGGACTAAAAGCATCCATAATCTCACTATTCCATTTGAGGGACAAAGACGCTTCAGTAGTACAACTCATGATCAGCTAAATAATTTTTTGAGGGAAGCCAAACTCATCAAGGGTTAATTTCAAGAAATTCCAATGGACTCGATGATAGACTTTTTAAAATCAATCTTCAACATAAGATAACCTGTTTTGCCTTTCTTCTTTGTACATGTGATGGACTATTTCCTAGGTTTTGATAGCATTGTTTGAAGGACCCCAGTTAGGAATGAAACTACTTTGTGGAGGACCAATATGATCATCTAAATGAGGTCTAATGCGATTGACCAAATTTTAGAAATAATCTTAAGAGTCACGTTACACAAACTAATAGGTCTGAATTCTTTGAAGGAAGATGGGCAATCTACTTTAGGAATTGGAACAATTAGAGTTTCTGCCAAACCTTTATTAATCCTTCCCGTAGCAAAAGCAGTAGCCACCAGCTCCTAAAGATCATGAGAAACAGTATCCCAATAAGTACAATAAAATATGGGTTGAAATCCGTCAGGTCCTGGAGCTTTTTAAGGATCCTTAGAGAAAAGAGCTATTTTCACCTCTTGGATGGAAACATGCTGCAGAAGACCATCATGCAGCTCTTCATTAATATGGGAAATATTATTAAGAGAAAGGGTAGCCCACATCAGTAGATTGAAAGAGTCTTCTAAAGAACAATTGAGCTTCTCTTTTTAGAACCTCTTCATCAGTACACACAATGCCATCAATATTCAAACTTGTAACTTTATTTCTCCGGCGATGAATTATGGTTTGGGTATGAAAAAAATTAGAGTTTTTATTTCCATAGCTAACCCAATTCTCTCTAGATTTCTGAATCAGAGCATCTCTTGTGAAAGAATCTGATTATACTCAATCTGAAGCTGTTTCTCAAAATTTTCAAGCTCATAATCATTGCCCGCATCAAGCTCTTTATGGATTCCCTTTAAGCGACCATCTATACGCCTTTTCTTTCAGAAAATATTGACAAAAACTCTTTGATTAAAATCCTGATATTTGAATTTTACATTATGAAGTTTTTTTTGGTTTTAGTTTTAGGGTAAAGAAAAAATAAAATTTTGTTTTACACTTAGAAGTGTATAATTCTATTAAATTTGATTTGTATTTAAATACATAAAAAAATAATTAAAAAAAAAATCACTGATTTTAAGAACTGTTTTTGATAATTAAATAATAAAATTTAAAATTAATTAATCTACTAACAATTTAATAAAATATTTTTTATCTTTATTAATTGACTTATTCAAATTTAAATTAAAACTACTTTAATAACATTTTTATCTACAAACTCTTAGTTTCTTTATAAAAAAATTAACTTGCTAATTTAGGATGATTTAGTGAAGATATTAAAATTTGATTTTCTGTTTTAGATGAGTCTTCTCTTGTTAAAATATTGTTTCTCTCTCATATGATTGAACCTTAACATTTTCAACTTTCAACTTCTTAGTCAACTATTTAATTTCAATATTTAGTTATGACATTTCTATGTCATAACTCCTTATCTTTAATTCAATAGTCTTCAACTCTAAATTCAGAGTTTTTACACATTTCTCACTATGCTCAATTTTCTCAACTTTTTCTTTTATTTCGTTTTCCTTCATAATGCACTTCCACTTATGGATTTGAAGTGTCAATCCCGAATCTCTCTCATTCTTCAACTTTCTCCAATTCAAGCAATGAAAGTGAGATTAGAAAATGATTTTGCCACTTGAATCTAGATTCAAGATAAGGATTGTAGAGGTTCCACCACAAGATGATTCACCTTGATAAGGAACTAAGGACTTTGCTCCCTAAAATCTAGAGAAAAAAGACTAAAGCTCTCAGGTATGAGAAAAGTTTGTATTAATGAATCAAGGTTGACCTTACATTGACTCTACATGTATTTATAAGCAACTAATCCTAACTCAAGTCACTTACCTAGGCTTCTAAGAAGCTCACGAACTACGCCTCCCACAAGAGAGTGGCGAATTGGGCTTAGAAGCCCAATTTAAGTGGAATCCACACTCCTAGGCTGAGAGACACATCTTCCTATGCTACATGGGTCCAAAATACAAAACCCAACACAAATCCTAGTCTAAATGGCCAAAATACAAGGCCTAAAATACCTATTATACTCTAGTAATTCCAAATACATGTATAATGGGCTTAGGACCAAGTGAGGCCCAATAGAAAGCCCAATGGGCTTGGGTTTAGAAAGATCCAAAAGAAGCCCAAGTCTTTTCTCCAATAGTTTCTTCCTTTATCTAGTTAAAGGTCTATCCAGCTTCCAGTCATTAGTAACCTCCTTTTCTCTAGATAACCCTCTATTACCTTATCTGCTTGTTTGTGTGCTCCTACATAATAGTTGTAGATTTTGCTTTAGTAACACCACTAGAAGACATGAAGACTGCTATTTTAGAACCAACTTATTTTTTTTCTTCTTTAACTTCTTCTTTCTTTTGCCACAATTTAGTCATATCCTCTTTTATTGAAAAGACAATTTGCTCCTCCTCCAATAAATTTAAAGCAAAGTGTTTTCCTATCATTTTTACTTAGAAAATGTCTTTGTCATATGCATCTTTAATTGTGCAGCTTTTGTTTTCAAACAACACTTTATAACTTTTTTCAACTAGTTGTCCAACACTCAACAAATTCTTATCAATTTTAGGAACATACAACACATAAAAAATGAACTTTGTACTTGAGTAAGTTGAAATTGTTATTGTTTCTTTTCCTTTCATTGCAGTGTACTTGTCATTTCCAACAATAAGCCAATTTTAACTTGATTCATCGCTAGAGAAATATGTGACAAAAAACAAGTAATCCTCCTCCTCTTGATTAGCAGCCTTTGCCTCTTCACCATGTCGTTAATTCTTGTTTCTACTAATAATAGCTTTATGTCTCATTTGGTTACACTCACTACACTTAGCATTGAGTCTTCGCCAACATCTAAATGGAGGATGACCTTTCTTTTCACAATGCCAATATGGCAAATATCTTGATCTACCTTCTGAACTTTTTTCACTTTCTTTCAGATCTGCCTTCCATTTCTTTGTTTTTGTTCTTTTGTTGATCTGCAACCTTGCTTGAAGCTCCTTCAATTGTGTTTTCTTGTCTCAAAAGTCTTATTTGCTCTTGGACTTGTAAAACACTCAACATTTCTGTCAAGAAAATAGTTGTCAAATCTTTGAAGTTCTCTAAAGAAGAGATTGTGAATTCAAATCTTTCAAGAAGAGTAACTAGAACTTTTTGGACAATTTTAGAGTCCTTAAACTCCTGACCGAATAACCTAAATTAATTTGCAATGTCAAGAAGTTGATTGGAATACTCCTACACTGTTTTAGACTCCTTTATCCTTTGCATTTCAAACTCTCTAATTAAGTTGAGAGTTTTTATCCCTTTGATCCTAACATTTACTTTATATTCCTTATTGAGAAAATCTTATATCTCTTTTGGTGACTTCAATGTTATGATTGGAGTGAAGATAGTAGATGAACAACAAACAGACAAGCGTTTGCTTTTGACTTTCTTATTTTTTTGTCCTTTTGATTTTTTATTTGAGCTATTGTAGGGTTGTATGGCAAAAAAAGAACTTTATAATCCTCTTCTATAGGTCCCTAAAAATCTAATGCTTCTAGGTAAATTTTTATTCTCACAGTCCAAATTTGATAAATTTAATAATTTGCTTCATCAAACACTAGAAAAACAATTGATGAAATGATAATTCTTCGCCCATAGCGATATACTCTCACTCTCACAGGTCCCTTGGAAATAAGACTATGATACCAATTGTTGGTTTTAGTTTTAGGATAAATAAAGAACAAAACAAACAAATAATATAACTTTATTTTGTACTATAGAAATATATAATTTTATTAAATCTAACTTGTATTTAAATACACAAAAAATTAATTAAATAAAAATCATATTTTATGATTTTAGGAACTGTTATTTATAATTAAATAATAAATTTTTAAATTAATTAATTTACTAATAATTTAATAAAATATTCTTATCTTTACTAATTAATTTATTTAAATTAAAATTAAAATTACTTTAAAAATATTTAAGAAAAATATCCCACAAGTTTATTAAAAATATTTCCTAAAGTTCCCCTCGAAGTAGTATCCACAAGAGACCCATACTCTGGGTGAGAAATCCACGCTGCTTGAAAGTGGAACATTTTGATTTTTTAGTTTTTGCCTTAAGACAACTTAACAGTAATGGATTGTGATCTGAATTATGAGTGCGAAGATCTACACTAAAGCATGAGGAAAAGATATTCTTAAGCAATGACCCTCATTTTGAATATTTGTTCTTCAGATAAAAATCCTACCTTTTACCTCAAGATCCAATAAATAACAGTCATCTACCATTTGAGCAAACAAGAGAGCTCTAGACCGATAAACAGATCCTCCAGCAACCTCATAAGAAGATACAATTTCATTAAAATCATCCATCATTTTTAAGAGACATTCACTTTTGTTCCACATTATTAAACTGGGCATGAGTTTCATAAAGAAAGAAAATAGAAGGATGATAATTCTTCACCAAGTCACGGATGTGACGCCTCTGACACTGCCCAGCCCAACAGTGCCGCGAATATAAGTTCTGATCTCAATACAATAATATGAAAAATATCAAAATATGTTCTTTTATTATAAACTAATGTAATAATCTATAAATTTAATGTACACTTTATAAAAAAAATATTTACTTATATATAAATTTATCTAAAAAAATAATATTTTTTTTATTTTGATATTTTTTTAAAATTTTTATTATCAAATAATAACATTAAATAATGTCATAATAATAATTTTGATATTTTAAGAAGTTTTATAGAATAATTATGCTTTATTTATGTATTTTTTTAATAAATTATTTTTAAATTTATATATATTCAAAATAATTAATGATGTTATATTAGTTAATAAAAGATTTAAAAATATAATTTAATAAAAAAATTATATATAAATATTATGTTAGATTTCATGACGATGTAGAAGATCAGTTAATGTTACTACTATATTATTATTTAACAAAAGACTAAAACTAAAAAAAATATTTGATAGGATGAATGAAAATAAAAAAAACATCAAATAATTAAATTTAATTTTTTTAAAGAACCAAAATAAAAAGACTTATTTTTAATGATTAAATTCATATCTAAATAAAAAATATTTTTATTTTTAATTATTAGGTATGGAAGGAAGGATAAAATAAAATATACTAACATTCCTTTAGTTTTTTTTAAGTTACACGTAATACTTTTCATGTTTTACATCTACATGATTTTGTAATTGCTTGAAAAATATTATATTGATATCTTTTATATTAATTTTGTTTGTTGTTTGAAAAACTTTATATTATATATTTTTTTTAAATTTTTTTTATAAACATTAAAATAATTTGAGATTTATGTGTAATTTTAAATTATTTTAAGAAGTACTAGTGTAATTTGTTTTATGTTTTAATATTTTTATTATTTTTTATTTAAATATATTTTAAATTTTAATTTTTTTATAATATAAACACCAGATGTTAAAAATAAAATAAAAAAATATTTTCAATTTTATGTTTTTTATTTTAAAAATAATTAAAGTCAAAACAAAATATTATTTTTATAATTACAAGTGTTTGAATTCTTGCACTTATTTATTACATTAATGAATTCTCATTTTTCAAATGAAATACATTAAATGCAAAATCAATTAAAAATAATATTTTATTTTTAATCTTGAAATAATTAAATTCAAACTAAAATAAAAATTTTATAATTAAAATTAAAAATAAAAATATTTCCAAATTAGTAACACCTCTGACATTTGCTTCTTAATTATTTGATTTTTTATGTATTTAATAAATTAATTACTGGGGTGTTTATAAAAGTTATTTTTAATACAAATGTTATTAAATGTTTTATTTTAATTTTTCATCGTTAGATATTGGAGGATCAATGATAATTTTTAATGGTTTCATTATTGAGCATTTGGGTTGAATATTCATTCATTAGTTATTATGTATTTATTAATGATATTTATAAATTTTGATTTTGAAATAAATACATAAATTGGAAAACTAAAATAAAATTATTTTTTATTCTTACTTATTGATTTTAACGTTAAAAATAATTAAAGTCAAAAGAAAATAATCCTATATTTTTATAAAAAAAAAAAAATAACCTATACGCTAGCACTGTAAAGCATCAAAGCCTTCGATGACGAAACATTGAAAACCCTTGATGCTAACTTTTTAATTAGTAATAACTGCAACAGAACATGTCCCAACATATTCTGAAAACAAAGATCAAATAGCTTTAGAACATGAATTGCACTTGCAAGGATTTAAGGGGGCATAAGAGGGTGCATCACTTACCGATATCAAATTGAGATTTTAGGTATTTGAGCTTTAAAAATACAACACCAGCACAAATACCAGAGTAACATTCCAAATTGCTCAAATAAATAACACTTTTCTGAGTATTTGAGTATAAATTTTGCAGATTCATATGCAATATCTTCAAGGTTGTTAATCTTGTGTAAGAAAAGTCTCAATGAACAAACAAGTATTAACTTTATTTTGCCTACACTATTCTTCTAAAAAAATTATTATCAGTATGGTGGGAACTATATGGCATGTTTTATTTGGATTATCACCTTGGATTGGTATTCCACATGATTTACTTTGGTATTGGATGATGATGCACTTTGTTAAAAGATTTAAATGTAATTGGACTGAATGTGTTAAAATTGAAGCAGATATAACATGATAAATAAGTAGAAACGTCTATTTAGAATTTTAAAAGCTTTTTATTCAACACCCCCACCCCCCTCCTGATTTTTTATTTGGAAATATTTGTACATTGGCAATAAGGTTGAGAAATTTCACTAAGGAGGAAACAGCTTGTTGAATGAGGAAAACATTGTGGAGAATATCTTCTCTGCCCCCTGGTTGCAGTTTTCCTCTTTCCTGTCTTAAAAAAGATCATGTGTCTATTAAAAAATAAGAACTGCCATTGGAAACTTGATTGATTTGGTTTTTGTGTCAGTTAACTTAGTTGATCTTTTGAATCCAAGAAACTCGTGTGTGGTGATTATGAAATGTTAATCAATATTTCTTCAAGCAATCTTGCACATTTCCTGCTTGACTTTTTTTTCTCTTTTATTGAGGATTACCTTGCTATAATAACATCAAACTGATTCATGGTAGAACAATTATTTTTGAAAAAGTTTTATGGCTTTATATGTTTATACGGTTAAATAGTGAAGTTCTCTAACATTAATAAACGTATATTATCAGTTGAACACAGCGGAATCAAAAACCAAAGAGAGAGAGGAAGAAACTTGATCCAGACTCTCACACACTAACACACCAAAGGAGAGGAAGAGGAATATACTTCAACAATTTCTTGATTCTGAATTGATTTGTGGATGCAAGTACATGCTACAGCACAAACCCTTTTATCTTTTATATAGGCTATTGTTTTTAATAAAGTAACATAAAGTACAGAAGTCTTAATATGGAAGTTATCCCTCCATATTTGTTCAGGCGGTGCAGTAGTTTCTTTACTGGCGGTGGGTGCATGACTGATATTGAAGGATATGTATTTAACAGTCAAACTTTTCACGGCTTAATTTAATATTTTTACCGACAATGCACATCAAATTGAGCTAGGATAATGCCGTTATTTTCTTTAAAAGACTAGTGCTGGAATCAATTGAGCTACAAGCTCATTTGCTTTACATTTTTATTTCTTCCATTTTATCCAAGTTCAATTTCTCAGATTGCGCGGAGTTAGTGTGTGTTTCTTTCATTTTTCAGGAAAATGGTGGGTGTCTGTTAGTGAGGGAGTTAGTTAGTTGGTACCTAAAAATTAGAAGAGGTTGAGGAAGATTTATCTGGTTATTTGGCATTGGACTCTTAGAAAGTGGGGAGGATCTGTTGATCCAAAAACTTTTGATGTGTTTCTCAATCAGCTAACAGTGACACCCAAAAACAATAGCCTAGGGGAAACATTTCTAGTTACTTTGGCAGCTTAAATCTTGGAAATCCAGTTTCTAAATCAGAAGATAAAAATTTCTAAAGGAATTATATTTCTGTTCCATAGCTTCAACTTACTATGTTCTCATTGCACTTGCCACCCTTGCAATAATTGACTAACACCGAAATCTCCAATTCATTTACAATAAATAAGAAGCAGAACACATAATTTGCATCATGTCTTCAACCACGCTTAAAATTAAAACGGAATTATAACTTTATTCCATAAGTTCATCTCAGTATTCTCAAATTACACAATTAAAAGCAGAACAGTACATTCTGCACCTGCCCCCCTTAGCAACAATAGTAATGATTAATAATTGACACACCAAAAATCTTCACCCAAAACCAAACAAAATAGTAAGTACAGTACATATTTGTACCAATCCCGAATCCTAACTGCACAAGATGACCCTTGTGAGAGCAAGAGAGAAACAAGCCATAGAGAAGAAAAACAAGGAAACAAAGTCCCTAGAAGACCATTTCCTAACCTCTTTGGCCTCAACCCTCAAACTCTTGGCCCTCCTCAAAGCATCTACTTCCTTCAACAAATCAAACTCCAAGCCTTTCTTCTTCAACTCCTCCACGCACTTCCCCAACAACCCTTTATCCTCCTTCTCCCTCTGCAACATCTTCTCCATGTGGGCCTCCACGTCACTCTTGTACCGCAAGGCCCATATGATGCCAAGCGAGAATAGCAGAGAGCACAGCGAAGGGACCCATGATCTGTGACATGAAGATGATGATGAGGAGTTAAAGAGGAGCATGAGGGTGGTGGAATGGAAGAGGAAGAAGAAGATGTAGAGTGTTGTGATCTCTTTGCGAGTGGAATCCATTTGGGTCTCTTTCAGCGCTATGCGGCTATTGATGAGTTCTTCCTCTTTGAGCCATTGCTTCAGAAGTAGCTTGTGGGTGGGTGTTTCGGCTATTTGGTGAAGTGGGTGCATCTGCTTCCACTCCATGATCGATGATCTTGTTGAGTTGTGTTGTTGCTCTTCGTTGTTGTTGGCCATTGGAGTGTTGGAGAGATAGACAGAAAGGTTGATTTAAGAATCTGAGAGAGGAATAGTTGTATATAAAACGGTGTTTTGATGTGGTTTTTTGAATTTGTTCAACGGTCGAATTTCGTGAATTTCCACAAATGCCCCACCCCTCTCTACGGTTTTATAAATCTACTTTGCTTCCATTTTTCTAATATTTATTTAAAACGAGATAGGGATTGCTTGAAACTTACGTTCCATTTTCTTTTTTCTTTTAATAGTTTTTTTTTAAAAAAGTTTTATCTTTATTCATAATTAAACTAAAAAAATCAACTTGATATAACATAGTTAATAGATAATCTTAATAATTGATATTTGATGGAATTCATCAAAATAAAAATAATTAAATTAAAAAAGAATCTTATTATGAATAGTTTTAGAAAAAAAATGGATTACTTGTTTTTTCTATTATGAAAAGTATTTATTCTTGTTATTATTTTTTCTTGTTATCGGATAACTAACCAATTTCATTTTTAAAATGGAAAATAAAAGGACTTAAAGAAAAAAAATTGTCTTTAACAACTAAAAAATGTATTTACAGATTTGAAATTTAATTGAATTATAGAAAATATAAAATTCTCCTACATAAATTACAAGAAATCAATATGTCATATTCAAAATTTAATCTATCCTTAATTTATAGTAGGAAATTAATAATTTGAGGAATCTTCATTTTATATTATTAATAATTTTTTTAAAAAAATTACTCAGTATAGACAATCAATGAAGAAAGAACCTATTTAATACTAACTTTCATCATTGATTGCAAAATTTTGCTACTACGAAGGATAACTACATTAATTTAGGATACTCAAAGATATTGTTAATATAAAATAGATGATGTAATAAGAATTACATTTTCATAAATTTTAACTTAATAATCAAACAAAGATAACAGTATTATAAATTAGAATATATGTGATGATTATATTTAAATGAGACATTTAAAATATTTTTCATTTCTTTTTTAATATGTATTTCACACGTTATTATGTCCATTATTTATTGTTATTATAATTATTATCATTTTATCATTATTTAAAATTATAATAAAATGAAATACAAGCATGGAATTGAAAATCAGTGTCATGTACAGTAACAAAAAAAAAACAATACTTATGGTTATAGTTCCTATGTTTCACTTTGCAGCGATTTTCAATTTGATTTCTATATTTCTCAATAATTTCGGATCGATCTTATGGTGTTATATACGTATGTAAAGAATAAGAAAATTTTTAAAAATAATTATTCGTATAAAACTAAAAAAACTTTCATTTAAAAATTCAAATAAAAGTACATATCATATATAAGACAATAAAATAACATACCTCATGAATTTATAAGGGAGATATATTATAATATCATGAATAATGTTTAAAATCTTTTTTTTTCTTAATAAAAACATGTCATTTTTAATGTTTAAAATTGGTCTTAAAATTATTCAAAACAACTTTCTAAAAAAAATGTTAACACATGAGAATGATCATGTGAAAATGAAAATGATTAATTTCAACTGTTAAATTAAAATACAAGATTTAGATTAAAATACTTAAAATTTAAATTAGAATTTTTTAACTAATAAATTATTAAAAGATATACAAAATAAAAATTAAATCTTTAAAAAATTTCAATTATCATTTAATCTATCATGATCATCATAACCATTATTATAGTTGTTATCATCATTATTGTCATTATAATTATCACTATGACCGTTGTTATTATCGTCATTATCAATATTTATATCATGATTGTTACTATTATCATTATTTATTGTTGTTGTTGTCATTATGATTGTCATTATCCTTATTATCATCATCGTTGTCATTATCAGTCATGACAACAACAATAGTGACAATAACATGATAACGATAGTATCGATGACAATGACATGATTGTAATAATGAATTAATAATATTTAAAATATTTTAGAAGATGATAATTAAAATCTATTAAAGAATTATTAAAAATTTACTAGATAAAAAAGATTCTAATTTAAATTTTAAATATTTTAATTTAGATCTTCAGTATTAATCTAACAATTGAGATGGATTATTTTTCTTCTCACATGAGGTCATTTTCATATGATGGGTTTTAATGTTACCATCAATTCCTATAATTAAATTTTATGCATCTAAAATTAGTAAATTTTTACTGAATAGAAATATTATTAAGACTATCTACCAGTTTTAAATACTTAAAATCAATTGACTGATATTAACAAGACTATTTTTCTTTCAAAATACAACTATTAATTATAATCTAACAACATTTGTATTAACATAACAACCTACTCTAATAAATTTACTTCTGTTGTCTTAAACTCTGATTCATTTTTCGTCATTAGCATGTTGTAGAAGAGCAAATGCTACAATCCGTCAAGCCATCACTACTTTCGACACTGCATTCTATCTTTAAACGAACAGATTTTAATTGATTATCGATAAAAAAAAAAGTATATGTTTAGCGCATACTAGTTTTTATTCATACCTTTAAATCATAAAAAGAAACTTGAACTTAAAGAGATTTTTTGAGATGTAACTTTGAAACTAAAAAAGCAACTTAAATTTTGTTCATAAAAAGAAGAAATTGAGTTCAAAACATTTTAAAACCATGAAAGGAAATCATTAAATTTAGACAAATTAATTTTTAATTACTTTCTTTACATGCATAATCTGTGTCTTAGTTCATATACCTAAAAATTATTCGATCCCTGCACATACACTTTTAATTTGTAATAATTTATGCCATTCAAAACTATAGAGACAAACGGATTAAAAGTATATGTACAACAGTACAAACACAAACAAATTAAAACGTATATATATTAGAATTAAAATGAATAATTTCTAAATATAAAAACTAAAGATTTAGTAAATACAGAAGACCAAACAAATAACTAAACCACAGATTAATAACATTTACTCCATTCAAGCCAAATATACAATAAAAACAATATATAGAATGTAAATGATATTGGCATTTATTACACAAATCAAATTTACAGCATATGTATAGATAAAGTAGTAATGATTATCCAAATTTGTAAGGCGGCCACAAGTAGCCAGTAATCTGACTCTATTCTTTACCCCATTCTCAAAATGATATATGATTTCAAATTTTTCTCTTCCGCTTTTGTTCCCCTTGACCAGTAGCTAAACTACAATACCTTTGCGTGTAGATGCAGTTATTTTTAATTCTGTATGAATGCACACGCGTCTTCTAGTGCCAAGCTATAACCTCAGCTAGCTGCCTTGAAAAACCAAATAGAATACATTACATACATCCGACATACGTGTATATAACACCTTTTCTCTTTCCTTTTTATGGATACATCTATACAACAGCTTCTGCAATCTTCGCCTCCAGAAGAATGGACGAGTATGGAGCTATATTGTACGTGTTTCCTATGCTAGGGACACCATCAGGGACAAAGTCATTCGGTGATCCGAGATTAGTGTCCACCTGCAGATGCATCCAGAATTCAAATTAAATAGAAATTTATAAGGAACACTCCATACCAAATGCCACTTAAAAGTGGATCTTAGCGCCAAATAAAGTCCTTTCTAAAATCTTATTGCTCATCAGAATAATATAAAATGGCAACCATGGAATCCAATCACACCGTGCTTTTGAGAAAAAGCCCATTGACAAGTATCTTCTGATTAAGTCAAAAACTAAAGATTTCCAACAAGATGATCCAGGGCATATTTTGCTTTGGGGTAGGGGGGCTCGGAGAGGTTAAATACGTAGAAGAATATGTTATTATTTTTCCCATGAGCTAAAAACAATATCGAAGCATTTATGTTTAAATTTATCCAAATGCAGCCTTAATTTATAGCAGAGCATGTAAAGTTGATACTGTAATCTTGTAAATTCTTTTTTCCTTATTCTTTGTTTGATATCCGAAGTATCCCTTTGGATGTACACGAAACACTATGGTTAGGCCATACTCACAAATGGTGCCCAACCCTTTGCCTCCCCCTCGGAACTAAGTTTGCTCCTCAACCCTTAATGGGTTCAACCTTGTAAATTACTTATTGGTCTTATCCAGCTGGGTCTAAGTGTTAGATACTTTCAGCACTGGTCATTCTGATTTCTTATAAATGGATATTAAGGGTATATTTGAGTAAATTTATCCAGAAACACTATGAGTTTCTCCAAAAACAAAAATTAATTTATGAAAAAACTCATTTTAATTTTTTCTCTGTCTTTTCTTTTCTTAATAGTGTTTTTGGACAAATTTATCCAAATAAGTCCTAAATCAACAACCATTAAGATTACACTTTGAATTGGCAATAATGAGAAAACACCCGAATGTTTTCATTTCCTTAAATTTTAATAAATACCATGAAACTAAACCCTGCTTCAAAGCTGATTTGTTTAAAATTTTGAACAGTCAAAAAGTTTCATCACGAAAGTTTCAAGGGAACCCTTTAAGGAAGGGCAACCACCGGAAGTCTGATACACAGGCAAGAAGCAGCAGCAGATAAGAACTAACTTTGATTGTTCGTATTCAAGGGCAGTCTGAGCTTGACAATGTGTCACAGAATAAGACTTTATCTTTAGTAAGCTAAATATGGCATACCAAATGCTATCTCACGTAGCAGCAGTGCATGTCCAATTCGGAAGCAATCCAATATGAGACACGGTCGAATATTAAACGTAGACACTTTTTCTAACAGGAATTTGAACCTTAGTTCATCATGTTAAGAGGGACTAATAATCTCTTCCATTAGACCCAAACCCCGTTCCATAGGTATTAGTCCTCAGTTCTTTCTCTGAAATTATCTGTTTTAAAATTTATACAGAACAAATAGCTTCCACAGCATATAGAGCTGAGCTTTTACGACTATGATAGGATTTTCCATGCTTTTCTTTTGGGTTGACAATTTAATATTTTCCCAATGAAATCTGGGTTAGGAGATGCCCTAGTTTTTTTTTTAAAAATTTCTTGTTGGTTTTGTCTTGCTCTGGGCTCTATTCTTTGTCCACCCAACCCAAAACTGATCAGCTATCTAATGCCATATATGTTTGGTTAATTAGGTTGGGGTTTTAACAAACATACAAAACCGTCATTCTTACTTTATTCAGTCAGCCAGTCAAATTGCGTGGATTGCATATTCTGAAGAGTGAGTAAGGTAATTTACTCTTTTATTTTTTATTTAAATAAACTTTTAATCCCTTTAAAATAGAATATTTTTTATTTTAGTCCTTTAAATTTTTATTTTTTTTTTTAGTTTTAGCCATTTAAAGATTTAAATTTTTTTGTTGTAATTCCTATTATCAAATAAAATTTTTAAACCATCATCTACTCAAATCAGTTGATGAGGGATCTAAAAACATAATTTATAAAAAAAATTCATGTGACTACTTTATCATACTATTTAATGACGTAACAAATTAATGGACTACCAACATTGTTATGTTATTAATTAATGTTGTTATTTAATAACAAGAATTAAAACAAAAAATTTAAAATATTTAAAAGATTAAAAAAAATTAAAAGACTAAAAAAAAAAACATTTGTTTTATAAGGAACAAAAGCTTATTTGAACCTTTTTTTTTTCAATAAACGATGCCAATTTAGTTGGGGAAAGAAATGGAGTTGCCATAAATAGTGCTCTATGTCTATGCATTGCCACTATGTATGCAAATGAAAGAAGGTTTTTTTGGATGGGCCCCAAGAACGGAAAAACTTACCACACGGAACCACTTTCTTCTTTTTGGAGGTGTGGGCAGCAGAACTTTGACAAAGTAATCGTGAGCATTGAATGCCAAATAGATATCTCCCCCGCTCCTGTCATGAAGTCTGCATGCACATGCACAAACACAAGCACAAAGGGGAAAGCATGCGCTGTCAAGTCAGTCTCAGTTAATTCCGATAGTGAGCAATAGACAATTACTAATTAAAATGTTTTAAAAGCAAAAGAAAAAAAATCTTTCAAGAAACACTCCATTTTTCCATTATAGTAAGCATTACGCATGAAGTACATTCCAAGACCATGATGATCTCCCAAGGTAGTGTTGAGGTGCCCCGTTGTGTGAAAGCGTGATTAAAAATACAATATGACTATTATATCTCAATTCCCAATTGAACATGCCCATATATTCTTACGTGAATGCAAGAAATTTGCTGTCAGGATTGTCCCAATTGTCTTCATGCCACGTTATGTCATTCTGCAAAATATAAACTGTTGCATAAGCATAAATGGCAATGTATATTTGTTTTAACATAAAATATAGCAATGTTTACCATATATGTTACTAAATTGTGAAGCAAGAGATATTTATTTTATTACCTTGCTGAGAAAACTTTCATGACTGAATACTTCATGTGCATGCCGGTACTTTATTACCTTCGAGAAAAACCTGAAGTGATTGCTCTTCCGTGCATCCAACTATTTAGCAGAAAGATAATGCGTTAAGAAATAGGCTCTAGTAGGAAATGATCAAAAGGAATGTTATAAACTTGCCTGATCCCACAAAAAATTATTCATGGCAGTATCATGCCCATAACTATTGTTATTTCCATTGCGAGTATGGCCATATTCATCCCCCATTAGCATCATTGGTGTACCCTGGTCATTCATTACAAAGTTTTAAATCATTGCTCTGGTTTCAGTGGTAGAATAATGCAAAACAAATGAAAATCATATATTTGTGACTTCTGGTTTTCTTTAAAAAGGAAAATTAATCGAGAAGACATAGTAATATAGTATACATATCTAAATTGCATGTATAGTTATATGAAAAATAGGTTAAAATGCAAATATTTCTCCTTCAAGTTTGATCCATGCACATAGCCATGGTCTTAACTTCAAATTTTTCAATTAACACACTTTCAATATATATCCAGTAGCAACTACCAACCATTAAGAGGTGAAGGGAAGTGTGGAAATCAGATCAATTGAGTACATAATTTGATTAAAGCTTGATTCAACAAGTGTATTCCTAGATTACTGTTGTGATTGTAACTTTATTTCAAATGAAGTTTCTACATTTGCAGAGTTTTTGTTCCAAAAAGTCATTTACGTTTGTGATATGTTGTAACTTGAAATTTTCAGCACGTTAATTACCAAATTGAAAACATATGGGGCTATTTGTTAATGAGCCGAAGTTGAAGATAATTTGCATACAAACCCAAAAAAAATGCTGCAAAGACAAATTAGTGAAAATTTGATAAATGAAACCAGGAATAGATGGGGTTTGGATTCCAAACAAAACCTTCTGCTAACAAACAAATGCAGCATGACAAAATGTATTCCATGTATGTACCTGAGATATCATTAATGCCAAATGAAAGTTTTTCATTTGCCGTGATCGCAAAGCTCTTATACTAGCATCATCAGTTTCCCCTATCAAACAAATACAGATAACTAACAGTTTCCAGTAAAAAATTACAATCTCTGCCTAACAAAGAAACATTGGTAAAGGTCACAATTGTATTTTTAGCTAGTTACTTTCGTATGTTAAACATAGATATAATGTTGTAAGGCTCACATTCCCAAAAAAGCAAGCCTAAACAAGCATAGCTAAACGATAAACAACAAATAAAGCATTGCAATTTGGAAACTACCTTCAAAACCACAATTCCAACTAAAATTATCATTGCTTCCGTCATTTCCACCTTCCCCATTGGCTTCATTGTGCTACAAAACCAAGATCCAAGAAAGATACTAGGTTTTGATGAACAATGACAAATTGAAGAAAATAATTAAGTGGAGGTACCTTGAAATTGTATGAAACAAGATCACGCAAGGTGAATCCGTCATGCGCAATAACAAAGTTAATACTATGATATGGCCTACGCTTGTTAACCTGTAAGATAAACAAATGAAAGCAGGAAGCTATTATTATAGGAATATTTATATAGCAGAGTATAGCAATTCATGAAATTTAGGTAAAAATCAACTACAATATATCTTAGACCCATAATTTCAATACATTAACTTAGTAGGACCGATACAACTTAAAAAAGGCATGAATTGTGCATTTTGCTTCATGGATTCAAGAAAGACCTTATCTTCAGATTGACTCTTATTATAGTTATGAAGAAATTAGGAAAATGTGAGAAAATTTGACCTTTTAGTGCATATGTATGCTAGATGCGAAGGATAAAATTATGTGACTTGAGAATAATTTATAGTAGTTTAATCAAATATTCTAGCACCGAAAGTTCAATTTCTTAGTTGTTAGAGCATGAAGCCATTTTCAGGTGTCTTTACAGCTTAAGCTTCGGGAGAGTTGGTCTTCAACATGATAGCAAACCCATAAAATTAACAAACACACAGACGTATATATATAAACAGCTTACTCTGTAAAGATCGGAAGACCCAGAAACACGAGTTGCAAAGCTCCCCTTCAGACCTGAATCACCCTAGAACATGTTTTAAAAAGGAAACAACAAAGGAGGAAAAAATCAAATAAGTCACAAATCAATTAGTTGATGAAATAGTGGGCTAAATAGCGGCCATAGCAGCACTATAGAGGTGCTGTGTTGATTCCAAAAAATCCCTCTGCCCAAAAAAGCCCTCTGAAGAGAGACATTAAGGCTTTTTAGGTGGCTATTTTTAGGATTTCAATTTTCAAAAAGGAAATATACAGCTATAATAGCAGTGAAAATGATAAAGAAGACTTGAATTAGGAAGATCGTGATTGATAATTGTTGATTCTTGTTGAGAATCAGGAAATATGGAATAAATAGTGATTGATTTGATTTAGGGGCAACATATCTCATTCAGCGGAAACAATATATTTTGTAGTTATTTGTAAATAATACTGGCAGTCTATGTTAACTTATACAGTATTGTTATTCAGACATACGGTCTCTCTCCAATTATGTATTCTACTATTTTACAATTCCTATCTAGAAAAATTATATTTGACTTTTGTTGATATTTACTCGTATGTTTTGTTCAAGACACCTATGATTTTTTGTTTTTAATTATGAACATCATTAATTTTTTAGATTGCTATCATTTTTGAGAATTTATATGTATGTAGTATACATGATATAAACTAAAAAAAACCAAAATAGCGGCATTTTTGCTGTAGCATTTTCAGGGGCCGCTGTCCAGGATGCCAAACTATGCCTTTTACTAGGACATGGATCCTCTCCTGAAAGAAAAAACTGGAGACTGCCCAGTTCAATTAATCTGATCCACAGATTAAAATTAATGGTTGAGATCTATTAATTGAAACACACCGGTTCACTACAATTATCAACCCTCAATCAAATTTTGTTTCTTTTCCGTCCTTTCCCCGCTCCAAAATTAATTCCAGTGACCCTTGCCCATTAAACCTTCATTTCCGGTGACTCCAGCTTTGCCAGTACAGCATGTCCGCACTGATCCTATGTTAATCCTCTCCTCAACCTCGATGCTGTTTTTTATGCGCCCTTGTGATATGACCTTCACATTGTTTCTGGCAAACATTCATCATTTTTTTCTAGCCCATTTCAAGCGATGCTATAACAGCCTATTTCAGATTATTATTCCTTTGAACATTTGTTTATTAAATAGGCATCATCATATGTTTCTTAGTTGTCACTATGCAGACAAGATTTGGTGCCTAAATATACCCGTGGTGAATCATGGAAGGGTTTTAGTCCTGTATATATTTATCTTAATTCTGGATCAGTTGATGAAAACCCACTTTGGTTATGGGAGGATGCAACGATTGTGCAAATTTTGCTTAAATCAGGCCCTGAGATACTGTACTGGCTAAGCTAGGTCACCAGAAATGAAGTTCCAAAGGGTGAGGATTTTGTTGGTGTGGTTTGGGAAAAGGAAAAAAAGCAACAGTTAAAATTGAGGGTCTGGTGAACTTAACGAAATGGTGAGTTTTGATGAATGTATCTCAGCCGTTCATTTTAATCCTACAGTGCATATTGGTTAAAATGGACACTCTCCAGTTTTCTCCAAATTGAGAGGATCCGTATCCCTTTTACTAGCATGCCAGCCACCTTATGCAAATTATAGTACTTAACAATCCAAAAGAGAGGTCATACAATCTGAATCAATTTAAATCAAGTATCTTCTTATTCTTAGTCTCTTAGAACTACCTTAATAAATTTCCGTACATCATCACGATATTTCCCATTCCATTCAGCCCACCTACATCAAACACAAACATTAATGAAGGGCACATGCTTTCTATTTTATAAATAAATTAACTTCTCCAAGGAAGAACTAATTTCCAGTACTTATGCAGAGATAATGTCCTTGAAATCATCTTCTCAGCATTTTAAAATCATAGTGATGCAGTTCAGATGTCGACCATTGGCAAAAACATAGATCACATGACGTTGGAGTGACCAGTTCATGATGAGAAGCTAAAAAGAATATCATGTTCCACAACCTTAAGGAATTCAACGGCAGAATTAGAATCTACAAAGTAACTTTCGTGTTGATTTTTATGTTAAACAATTTGTGGTGCGCTTTCATACATAATCACTGCAAAGTTGCCAGTGAAGGTTGCAACCACAAAAAATCAAGGAATGGCAAATATCAAATAGCAAGCCACTGAAATAAAAAATTAAACTAGTAACCTATACACTGTCAAAATCACAAAGATCATGAAGCCTGCATGGGCGAAATTGTTTGCTTTTGACCAGGCATAAAGCTCATCAACTTTCATGATGTGTAGGATTATAACAAACATTATTCATAATATAATAATATTTACTTAAAATAAGAAACCTTAATAGCAAAAATATTACCGATCCCAATTTGGAAAACTCCCAACAAGATGGAGACCTCCACAGTCCCAAGGCTCTGCAATAATTTTACATCTTGATAATACCTCATCTTTAGCAATTGCCTGCAAAAGTACATAAAAATTAGTTCACTAAAACATTGAAATTTATAGACTCTCAATTTTCTAGTTGAGGAGAAAACTTCTACTCAATTATTGTCTTCAAACCTATAAATTATAGGTGTTTAAAACTAATCAACTTACATAAAACCAAAACTGATCAAAAACCAAATAAACTCAAATTCAGGTTGTGATTGGCTCTAAATTTTTATTGAGTTGCTCAGCTCCTTTTGGCTTGCAATTTCTAATTAGGAAAGCCTTGAATTTCCATCTGATGTGAAGGCCTTCAAGGATTGGAGGATTAAAGGAAGAAAAGGTGCCATGGAATTGTTCACTTTTAGCCAATTAATGTTTCTTAAAGGAGCAAAAAGCCACATTTTTTATTCAGCATTTTCTTCCCTTATCTCTTTTGTAGGACAGGCTTCTTTTCAAATTTTTTATTGGCTTCGGGCTTTCAGCTCATATGTATTTGAAATCAGTTCCTTTCTCCATCTTGCAAAGGGACAAGGCAAATTTGGCCTTGTTTGTGCCAATTTGGCTTGGCCAAACAATTCATATCACAACTTTATATAGTTTTACTTGCTTCCTGTTTGGTCAAATGGGTCATCTTAATATTTTGCTTTTTCATGTCTGAAACCTACTCCCAGACTCTACATTAACCCCTTTATCTGTATTAATGTCCTCACTATTTATCTGTATAACTAACACACTCTGTGCCTTCACCCAATCCAGCAAATTAGCAGATACTAAATTAAGATGCTCAAGCTCTCCCTGTAATGAATGGCTTGGAATGTTATTAACAAGCTGTGATAAAATTTGGACACTCATTTATTTATTTCTTTAGACTACTGAAAGTTGTAGGAACTCTTGATGTCTTGAACCCATTAAGCTAGAGACTTAAATTGACTGTTTTCAGTATGGATTTGTTCATCAGTCCAACACAATATACATGTCCAGTTTTATTAACATCCTGTGATAAATTTTGGATTCTCATTTATTTATTTCTTTAAACTACTAAAAGCTGTAGGATCTTTTCTTTATACAACCAAAACCCATTAAACCAGAGGCTTAAATTGAGTGCTTTCAATTCAGATTTGTTCAGTTTGACAAAATATATAGGTCTAGTTCTACTGGCCCTAAAGTAAAACTAATTACATCAGTCTAGGGCTAAAAGTCATGGACACTAATAGGGACAGCGAAATGAAAATCTAAAATGTCTCAAAATTTTAGAGTGTTGCCTTATGTCTGACATGAATGTCCAACTCGTGTCTGGCAGTATTTTTGGATGATTTGTGATAACAAATAGCTGAACTAACTGATAAGCACCATGCATACTGAGTGTTCTATAAAATGACAGCAGAACTCATTAAATATAGCTTGTGCATATTAATTATTTACCCTAATAAGTGGGGGGGCATTAAGGGGGGAGCCATCAATTCCTCGACACAGGATACTCGCAAGATCAAATCGAAATCCATCCACATGATATTCAGTAACCCTACAATAAAATAAAAATATTATTAAAAAACAAAATAGTGCTTCAATAATTAGAAAGTCATTATGACTTAAGTTAGTTAGTTTGGAAATGTTAGTACTTCCAATGTTAAAAGATGAGTCCTTTCATTTCAAAAAATTAATAACAATGGTCATACATTACCAGACCCTCAAGCAAACAAGCCAGCATTTATTGACTACTGTGTATAAAAGAATCACAGAAAAAGGGGAGAACAGATACAGAAATCTTGACAAAATGGAGAGCTTAATGAACAGATATCAGTTTAAGAAACCTGAAAACTATATAAATTATGATGTATTTTTTCTGATATACAAATGAACATGGAGAAGCTGGTATTCAACGAATTCAAATTTTCATGAAATAAATCAAGACATATCAAGCCATATACAATTCAGAATCATAAAAATAACATTTTAGATAAGTAGTCCATACCAGTGTCTTAGGCTGTCGAGAATTAGCTCCATGACCACAGGATGGTTACAATTCAATGTATTTCCTAAGGATAAACATTCACTCCCACTGAGAAGACTATAATATTGATATCTCTTAATTCATAGAAAGAAAGTATTGCATATTAAATGTCCAGAGAAAAAAAAAAAGCTCAGCTCCACATAATGGAGCTGTTTCTGTAGGTTGTGAAAAATAAGAATTAGTTTGCAAATAATTCATGAAATTTAAGAGTACCCTGGTGTTGCACAAGGTTCCATTGAAAGGTAACAAGGAAACACATACTACATAGATTCAGGTCTCTTGACTCTCAGTGGAAGTGAAGATACATCCCTAACACTTTGAGCATTAACAGAAGTAGTCCAACAATTTGGTTCAATTGTTCCTTTCATGTTGATTTCTTTCCATTACAACAGTGGATTCTGGAGTTTGACAACCTACATGATTTGCAGGCTTGGCCAAACATACATAGCTTTGGGATCAACAGACTTCAATCCAAGCCAAACATTGAGCCTAGACCATTTTATAGGCAAGTCTCGGCTTGACATAGGCTAACCCAAAAGCCCAACCCATTACTATATTTACACAAGTTTGTAAATATTTATGATCTCTTTTCTCATGATTTTTTCTTAGCCTTTGTTCCTCATATCAGTTTTCTCTCAAAATAATTATTTCTGTAAAAGTAGACATAGTAAAAATGTGAGTACTAGGATTTAGGATGAAAATACCCTTGCCTTCGAAAACAATATTTTACTTTTAAATGCATCATGCTCTTTGTTTTTTCTTTAAAAAGAAGTCTCCAATTGCAATTTGCACCAAATTTCTTCAAATTTTCCCTTGTACAAAAAGTGCAATTTGTAAGGGTTTATTCTTGGACTGTTCACAGCCTTAGGCCCAAGCCTGATCCTTAGCAAGGGAAGAAAACTAGGATTTAGGTAGCTTGACAGCACATGGACAGCATT
Organism: Pachyrhizus erosus; assembly: GCA_026544285.1. Lineage (NCBI taxonomy): Eukaryota > Viridiplantae > Streptophyta > Magnoliopsida > Fabales > Fabaceae > Pachyrhizus > Pachyrhizus erosus. Next base: position 11,683 of record JAMLFT010000664.1, on the reverse strand, counting down.
ACATGCGATCTATTACAGCTGTCTGGCTATTAATGTGCTATTGTTGTTCCTACTGGCAAGTATGTTTGTTGCCTCCATGTTACACCAATGTAACTTGTTATACCATATCATTGAATGGTGCCTGTTCTGTTTGCAAAAACTGTTCTTTAAATTTATGGTTGACTGATTTTCTACCCAGTAAGGGAGAACAAGTGCCAACACATGTATATACAATATCAAATTAGTATAAAAAAGCAACAAATTAAAAAATATATATTCTACAGTATAACTTAACAATAGGTATATGCAGTTGTAAATTGTATGAATAAAGCTGCAAGGATAGAATCTCTACGGTTAGACCCAAAATATAAAATTACCACAGCCAGAGAAGTTCAGCAATTGGCCATTATTGTCCAGCATGTAATAAATCTGTAGAAATGAAGAAAGTTTTTGTAAAGAAAAAGAAAATCATTTTTCAACATTCTATATAACTGACATCACAGAAAATTTTTATTGGTGAATAGATGAACCTAAAGCTAAATAGTGTTTCCAATGACAGATGAACAACTAGAGAGAGAAACTCACTAGGAATTTTTTTAAATTGTTGTAGAATTATGAAATGAGAGAGAAAGTTGACGCTATGCTTGTAAAATTTGTGAGGATACCAAATTCATCTATTACTTTAAGATGATTTATTTTTAGATGTTTATCATTATATAACTAAATATAATCTTCTTCTTTAGTCCTTTTAGATTACTTGTCTTTTTTCCCCTCATTTTGTATTTAACCTATATACATAGCTTGTGTTATTGTGGAGTCTCATCAATTATCATTAACTGAAAAAATAATGTCTCTGAAGCCTTTTCCACTCACAAGGTATGGCAGACTGGATATATAAGACTAGCTAGTGTATAAGAAAATTAAAATCAGACTGTAAGAGTTAAAGGTACTGCAGGTATTTTGTTGAGGTATGTGTGACATATCTTTAAGATATCATGTGATATATCGTTAGGAGATCATGGGATACTTAATCTTTAGGATATCATTGGATATTTGTTTATCTTTAGGATATCATGGGGTTTTTGTTTCCCAATTTTTCTGTTATTTCCTTTTTTAATCTTTACCCTTTAAAAGGAAGATTAGTGATTGTACATAATTCACAATTTAACATACAGTTCTTTTTTTCAACTTATTCCGACATGCAAGTAACAGTCTGTCAAAAATATAATTGCAAGATTGAAATTACCTTATTATCTATGCCACGAAATGAAGTAGTGTAAGGAAAGGCATCATCAGCCTCATTAGTATGATTGTAGACAACATCCAAAATAACCTGTGTATGGATAATTTTATTGAAAGAGCAAGATGTATATAAGACTTTAGATAATGTAAAATAAGACAACCAGGAAATCACAATGTAAAGCATACTTCCAGTGCAAAGTTGTACTAGGGAAATAGTAATATTACTACCTCTATACCAGCAGCATGTAAGGCTTTAACCATTTGCTTGAACTCTCGGGAAGCATAAACTGATCCTCCACCAGCACTAGCATAGCGACTCATAGGAGCAAAGAAATTTATTGTTGAATAACCCCATGTATTAATCTTGGAAAACAACAATACAACCATTAGTGTCATATAATGCCACTTAGTAAGCTAAAGTTACATACTCTGATCTCTTCAAACATCAAAGAAAAATACATATCGCAACCATACTTTGTGTTTTAAGATTATGTATTCAGTTATCCTGCACTAAGTTTCTTCAGAATTCATGTGTAAACAGCAGGACAGAAGCCATTTACTTTTATTTATTTATTGGGTAATGGGAATACACAGTGCATAAGGAATTCCATATGAAACTTTGACACAAGAAACAAAGCATAATACTTTTCTACTTTACCATGTGATCTCTGGGATTTGGACGCCTCTGGAACTCCAGTTCATCAAACTCAAAGACAGGCAGCAACTCTACTGCATTGATACCAAGCTCTAGAAGGTGTGGAATCTAATAGAGAAGCAACAAAATAAGTTTAAATAAAGACAATAAATAAACAGCTATATTTCATAAAATTGAAGATGGTGTGTAGCCACTAAGGCACTAAAGCATTGAATACACCCTCATATTCTGTGATACGTAATGATAACATGATTTTGAGGGAAAAAGTTTTTAGTATTAAGGCTTTGTTTCTTCTAATTTGACAATATTACTGCAAGAATACCATTTCCAGTTAATTAACAAGAACACACAAAGCTTCTTTTAAACATCTGACAGTAAGTATCTAAGAACTACTAGATTTATAAACTTTGCATGTACTTTAACATAGAATAAATTGAACACAAATATCATGTTGTGCCACCTAACATAATGAAATTTGATAGCTATGACTATGACTATCATCACAATTCTGTGCACAACATGAAGAAAATGACTTTTTCTCATTTTCTATAGAAGGTTTAAAACCACTCTAGGATGATAGGATCCCAGTCATTTTCAACATGCAAAAATTTTGCATACATGGTGTATGAAGATTTGTTGTGTCAATGTTATTTATTGTTATGAGATACCGAAGAAATATCTGATAAGCTCAATATATCCCCGCCAAAGTAAAGATTCAAGAGACTGAAACTTTCTAACTGTTTTAGACTCATCTAACTGAAACACATAAAAATCAGCTCCCTTCTAGTGGTGAGGGAAGGAGATACCTTCTATTACTTTTCGCAAAAAGTCGGTATGTTATTCCATCAAGGGTTTGAAAGTTGAAACTGCTACAAAAGTTCAACATTACATTACAAAATTGACATTATCCCAATATTCAAATCCCCATCTTTGTCAGTATACCAATTTTTTTCTCATTTGTCTATATTTTAATGGTTGAACTTCTATTGGACCAAAAGGAAAACTTTCTTCAATACATTTAGTAAAAACAATGAAATATAACTTTTAGAAACTTATACTCATGCATCAAAGTGATGCATCATATTTGTCTTAATTATAACACATAATTACCTTTTCAATTACACCGAGGTAACTGCCACGAATGTTGCTATCCAAACCACTAGATTCATCAATTGTAAATGCGCGGACATTCATCTCATATATAACAAGATCTTTCTGCATTTGCAGCCACAAAAATAGTGAAAATGGAAGCACACGTTACACTTCATTCAATCAGAAACATCCTCAGTCAAATGAAGACTAGATATCAGGTGTAATAGCATACAAAGCAAAAGCACAATCTAGCCAAGACATAGTTATAAGCACAAATCAGCTTATAAGAACCCTTGATATGGGGAAAATATTGTAATAAATATCAGTTACGAGTAACAACAGCCATTTGTGCAGGAAAAATACCTCAGAAATATTTGGAAGCTTGTAATTTTCTCCCCAGTCAAAAGGCAAGCTGTCAAAATCAAATGTGCCAAGAAACTTAGACAACTTCATGCTAATATCCCCGAAATATCTTCGACCTTCTACAAGCTTTGCATAAGGATCAACAAGCACAATGCTGCTGTCAAATCGATGCCCCTTACCCCAGTCTTGAGGTCCATCTATCCGATATCCATACAGAACATTGCTTCGTGGAAGATCCTGCACATCGAAATTTGAGAATATATTTCAATAATAGTAAGACCACATTTAAATAAGCTATTTTAGGGGGGAGGGGGAGCTTCTTTTAGTTGATTTCTGATAAAAGTAGGTCTTGACTAGAGGTAGGCAAAAAAACTGAATTGAATTGCTATAAAACTCAACTATAAACGCAATTTGGACGAACTAAACTGAATAATAGTTCAAGCAAACTGAACTGAACTATGTAATAGTTTGAGTTAATAAACTGAACCAGACTGTCCGAACTACTCTGAACTATTTGAATTGTTCTCAATAAATATATTTTTTTGAATCCCTTTTTCACATTATTCAATCATAAGTTACAATTTAGTTTAAGTAATTCAGTTTATAAGTTTAATTCAGTTTATAAGTTCAGTTTAATTTTAAAAACTAAACTCAAGAACAATTCAATTTAATTTTTATTCAAAATTGTTGGATATGTGCCTTAAATGCTGTCAAAGCAGTTTTAATTTAAATTTGAATAAGTTAATTAATAAAGATAAGAATATTTTATTAGGTTGTTAGCGGATTAATTAGTTTTAAATTTTATTATTCAATTATCAGTAACAATTCTAAAATCATGGAACATAATTTTTATTCAATTATTTTTTTGTGTATTTAAATACAAGTCAGACTCAATAAAATTGTACACTTTTACAGTACAAAACAAAGTTATATTATTTCTTTGTTAAATTGTTCTTCCTTTAACCTAAAACTAAAAACAACAATTGATATCGAGCGTCTTATTCTTAAGGAACCTGTGAGAGTGAGAGTGGATCGTCATGGACGGAGAAACCACCATTTCATCAATTGCACCTCCTATATTTGATGGAGAAAATTATCAAATTTGGACTGTGAGAATGGAAGTTTACGTAGAAGCACTAGATCTTTGGGAACCTATAGAAGAGGATTATGTAGTTCTTCCTTTACCAGACAACCCTACAATAGCCCAAATCAAAAATCAAAAGGACAAAAAAACAAGGAAGTCAAAAACAAAGGCTTGTTTGTTTGTTATTGTTTCATCTACTATCTTCACTTGAATCATGACATTGAAATCACCAAAAGATATATGGGATTTTCTCAATAAGGAATATAAAAAAGATGTCAAGATCAAAGGGATGAAAGCTCTCAACTTAATTAGGGAGTTTGAAGTGCAAAGGATGAAGGAGTCTGAAACAATGAAGAAGTATTCTTATTGACTCTTGACATTGCAAATCAAGTTAGGTTGTTCGGTCAGGAGTTCAAAGACTCTAGAATTGTCTAGAAAATTCTAGTTACTTTTCCTGAAAAATTTGAATTCACAATCTCTTCTTTAGAGAACTCTAAAGATTTGACAACTATTTCTTTAGCATAAGTGTTGAGTGTTTTACAAGCCCAAGAGCAAAGAAGACTTATAAGACAATAAAACACAATTGAAGAAACTTTGCAAGCAAATTTGCAAATCAACAAAAGAACAAAAGAAAAGAAATGCAGGGCTAATCTGAAAATTCAGAAGGTAGACCAAGATATCCACCATGTCGGTATTGTGGAAAGAAAAGTCATCCTCCATTTAGATGCTAGAGAAGACCCAATGCTAAGTATAGTGAGTGTAATCAAATGGGATATGAAACTATTATTTGTAGAAACAAGAATTAACCACATGGTGAAGAGGCAAAGGATGCTAATCAAGAAGAGGAAGATTACTTGTTTTCTGCCACATGTTTCTCTAGTGATGAATCAAGTCAGAATTGGCTTATTGACAGTGGTTGTACTAACCACATAACAAACAACAAGGATCTATTCAAGGAACTAAGCATTGCAAACACATAGAAGGTTCAAGTTGGAAATGGCAAGTACATTGCTATGAAAGGAAAAAGGAACAACAATAATTTCAACTTACTCAAGTACAAAGTTTATTTCTGATGTTTTGTATGTTCTTGAAATTGATAAGAATTTGTTGAGTGTTTGACAACTAGTTGAAAAAGGTTATAAAGTATTGTTCGAAAACAAAAGCTACACAATTAAATATGCATATGGCAAGGACATTTTCCAAGTAAAATAACAAGGAAAAACTTGATTTTAAATCCATTGGAGGAGGAGCAAATTATCTTTTCAATAAAAGAGGATATGACTGAATTGTGGCAAAAGAAAGAAAAAGCTGAAGAGGAAGAAAAACATGTAGGTTTTGAAATAGCAACCCAAGTCTCCTAGTGGTGCTACTAAAGCAAAATCTATAGTTATTGTGCAAGAGCACACAAACAAGCAGATACAATTGAGGAAAAACGAAATAAAATAAAAAGATGAGAAAATTGAGAATGGTTAAGAGTGTGTAAAAACTCTAAATTTAGAGTTGAAGGCTACTGAATCAAAGATAAGGAGTTATGGTGTAGAAATGTCATTACTAAAGATTGAAATTAAAGAGTTGACTGAGAAGTTGAAAGTTAAAAATGTTAAGGCTCAATCATATGAGAGAGAAGCAAAAGTATTTCAACAGGAGAAGACTCATCTAGAATAGAAGATTAAATTGTTAACGTCTTTACCAAGCCATTCTAAATCAGCAAGTGGAATTTTTTATAAAGAAGCTAAGAGCTTGCAGCCTCCAAGGCAAGGAGGAGTGTTAGATATATGCCTTAAATGCTGTCAAAGCAGTGTTAATTTAAATTTGAATAAGTTAATTAATAAATATAAGAATATTTTATTGGATTAATTAGTTTTAATTTATTATTTAGTTATCAGTAATAGTTCCTAAAATCATAGAACATGATTTTTATTCAGTTATTTTTTTGTGTATTTAAATATAAGTCAAATTCAATAAAATTGTACACTTATACAGTACAAAACAAAGTTATACTATTTCTTTGTTAAATTGTTCTTCCTTTATCCTAAAACTAAAACCAACAAAAATAATTCAATTTTTTTTAGCACAATTCAGTTCAGTTCAACACCTGTTCAGTTTTTTTTAATAGCTCTAGCATTGACAGAGAAGAAAATGTAGAAGGTCGATTAAGTGATAGAAATGTGTATTATCTCCAGTATAAGTGTACACTCTTAGGTATTAGAGCTAGAGATAAATTACAATAATACTCAGTGTATTCAAGAGACCTTGACATCTCCCTACTCTGTTACGAGTCCAATCCTTTCCAAATGACAAGATAAATCTCTCAGCTCCTCTTCTTATTTATAGGCAACATGCCTTATTTCTTATAATTATCCCAGCTTAACCAACTCCTTCACTAACAGTAACTAACATACACTTGAATTTGGATAAAATTGATGAAATAAAAAAGTAAAGCCAATAAGCTTGTAGCTCAATTGGTTCCAGTACTAGTCTTTAAAAACAAATAACGGCATTGTCTGCAAATTGTACCAAGTAAAATAAGAACAGCTTGATGTACATTTATATATTTATGCCAGAGAACATCATTATTTAACTGTAAAAGTATATGCAACTGTAAACATTTTTCAAAAAACGGTTCTACCTTGAATCAGTTTGATGTTATTATAGCAAGGTAATTCTCATTATAAAAAACAAAAAAAGTTAAGCAGGAAGTGTGCCCCATCACACGAAGAAATATTAATTAACATTTCATAATCACTGCAAAAGTTCCATAAGTTCAAGATCAATCAAGTTAACTGACACAAAAACAAATCAATCAAGTTTCCTATAAGGGTATTGACAGGTTTTTTTTAATAGAAACAGAATCTTTATTAGACAAAAAAGAGAGAAATTGCATTGAGGGGGCACAGAAGATATCCTTAACAATGAAAGACATTGTTGACAGATGTTTCCGTCTTTCAACAGACTATTTCCTCGTTAATGAAAATTCTCATCCATATAGCCAATGTACACATATTTCCATATAAAAAATCAGGAGGGAGTAAATAAAAAGCTTATCAAATTTTAAATAGAAATTTTCATCTACATAGTCATCATGGTATATCTGCATCAAACCTAATACATACAATCCAGTTATATTTAAATCTTTTAACAAAGCACATCACCATTCAACACTAAAGTAAATCATGTGGGATATCAGTCCAAGGGAATCACCCAAATAAACATGCCATATAGTTCCCACCATACTGACTAATATTTTTTAGAAAAGTGTAGGTAAAATAAAGTTAATACTCATCTGCTCAATGAAATATTTCTGACACAGGATAAACAAGCTGGAAGATATTGCATAGAAATATACAAATTTTATACTGAAATACCCAGAAAAATGTATTTATTTAAACAATTTAGAAAGCTACTCTGGTAATTGTGCAGGTGTTGTATTTTTAAAGCTGTTACGGAACCTATAGCAACAATTTCAACTGAAAGACCAAGGCAAGGCCAAAGTCTAGGATATCTAATAGAAGATACCTCAATACGTATGTGCCAAATGTCCCCAGTTTTGTTCAAATCAGGATCCAAAACCATTTCTATCATGCCACCATCCAATGCGTTAATACTTCCCCTAAAATACATTATAGCAAAATAAGTGTGCAAAACAAAAAGGAAACCAATATTTTTTATGGTTATAGAAACTTTAATAAAAAATAGTCAAAGCATAAAATTTAATAGCTGGATAATTCAGGCAATATTGCAGTCAAGAATATATATCTTATCAAGACAAAGTACATTTATGTTACAAAATCACTTTGTATCCCATCCAGAAAAACCCAAGATATAGTCAAGCCACAAAAGAGAAGTCCAATTAATTGAAATATGTAAGCAAAGGATATATTGGTCTTGAAAAAGACAAGAAGGTATGATGTATGAACTACAAAGTATGGAACATTAGAAAGATATAGTAGTCTGCATCCTCTTCAAAATTTTATCAGGACCTTAAATGACAGAGAAAATCATTAATTTTTTTTAATAAAAATCCTTAAAATTTGAATAATACAACATGGGGATAAAGCTTTAATTTAACTGAGAACAAGAAAGATCAAACTGTAGGGCATTTTGTTAATCAGGCTACCTAAAAGCCTAAGTTAATAAGGGCCAATGAATGGTTATTATTATAAATATACAACCTTAAAACCCATAAACCAAAGCTACAATAAAAACTGATAATGTACTTACACTTCCTAGCATGAAAAATGTACTAAATTTTTTAGTATTTATTTAAGTTATTCCAGAGCCAAGAGGCTATCCCTAAAGAAATCTAATCAATATAACCATGTGAAACTGTTCGCGACACATATCCAAATCTTGAGCCCAAATGCTTGAAGGTTTCCAAATTGATCTCAAAATCAATGCAAATAGCGAATCCTTATTAATAAAGCTCTTGCTTCATGTATTACTGTTCTGAGTAAATATAGAAATCATAACAAAAAATCAATTTTAGAAACTAAAGACTCGTGACAAGAATGCTTACATGTGGCTAAAATCAAATTAAACAAAATACACCTTTCAAATATATATTTTTTTAATTCGATTTAATTCGATAAAATATTTAAAGTTTGAACCGATCTAATCTGAAATAAAGAATTTCTAAATTTACCTCTTGGGAAGGACTAAACAAAGTGTGACAGCAGTTGCATGTTGCGAAAAAATAGCAAAATTGATGCCACTGTCAACTTCTGATACCCCCAATGGAAATGCCTGGCCTGGAAAAAATTTCCATGATGATCTGCTCTCTATCACCTTGGAGGATTCTTCCTGGAATTGCAAACAGTAAGACATTACAGGATGGATAGGTTAAAGTATTTGATACAATGATACCCTTCAACAGCAGATATGAGATGGGGCACTTAACGTAGTTGAAGAGCAATGGTTGTAAAGATAAACAAGAATATTGCAGCAGAGTTATGTAGAAAAAGTTGTCAATGTAAATTTGCAGCATGATTGGTAGGACCAAACAGAAAGTAGTTATAGAATTAGTTCGGTGGTTAGAGCTGTAAGAGGGGAAGAAAAAAGGGCATTCTGAATTCTATCATTTGGGAACAGAAGTGCTCTGTTGAAGTGGGGAAAACCCTTTTTTGAAGAGGATGTCCTAGGAAGGATAATTCTCTCCTTTTCTCTGTTTGAGTTTCAGTCATCAATAAAGATTTCTATTCATTCTTTTTCCCTTCTCTACTATCTTTCCACTCTCTTTACTTGTGGGTTCCTAACCATAACAGTATGGCATCTTTTTTTGGGACAGGGGGGAGGATGTTTTGAAGGAGGTATATCATATGATAAGGTTTAACTGTTCAAGTTGGGCCAGAGGTGGCTGATAGACTAAAGAACAGGCAAAGTACCTAGCTGGGATTTAATCCTTGTGGATTAAACAATCCTCAAAGAGGTTAAGCACCAATTGAGTTAAGCCTCCTAAGTGAGATGCTGGGATAACATTTTGAAAATTTGGTAATGATGTCTTTCTCAAACAGCTAACAGTGAAACAAAAAAAATAACAGCCTAGTGTTCTTAATCTTCCAAGGTTGGAGCTAGTGTTCCCATCATTGATTTCTCATTTTTAGTAAGGGGGTTTAACAACAAACTACTATAATGCCAAAGCTTGATGTGCTATTGTACTTGCACTCCAATAGTTAGATAACATACAATTGCCTCTTTGAAAACAACCATCATTGCATTCTATGAACATGACACTAAATTGCAACTAATTGTAGCCCCAGTAGACTAATACACACAAAAGTGCCATAATTGGTAATAATTACAAAAAAAAAATTATTACTGGTTCAAGAGAAGAAAATACTTAAATTAACAGCATAGCCTTATGTGCAACAAAATTAACAAATATTCATATTTCTTTCCTTCTCAGGTCTGAAGTTGGGAAAAGAGTTTTTTCTTTGACAAAATTAATAAATATTCAAATTAACTGTAAGCTTCTTTAAATTGCATTGATTTCACACCTCTCTATTTGCTTTTAAGATGAAAATTTGATCTCTAAAGGTCATCCTAGAAGCAATGAGACTAACATCAAAATTCAAAAAGGTTCCCTATCCGCGAACCTGGCTCTTTTTCTATTTCCCGTGGACAGATCACAGATTCACAGATGTACATTCAATTTTGAGTTGCATTACCTATTCCAGTCGCTCCACAATCATGCTCTCCGTTATTGTAAGAACCAGAATTTTCATCTTAAGGCCAATGACGCACATAAATTACATAAATAAAATACCTCAAGAAGCCCTTCTTGAGCACGACCACCATAAGCATTAGTTGTCCCATGCTTGGCACGATCCATTGCCTGACCCATGGCAAAAATTTTAATCAAAATTTCCAATAGCTATGAGAAACGACTGGAAGTACTTGAGTACATTATGATTAACGTTACGTACGTCGCTAAAAGCTCCATGTTCATTGTTCGATTTGCTTCCCGATGCTTGCTGCATAAACCTCAACCTAAAAATAAAACCAAATGCCAGTTCTCGAAACCGCTTGCACATTTTAAACTAATAACCTAATATTATTGCGAATTCCAAGCTGTGGAGGCAAATTGAAAACGAAGTACCTCACGTCACGGAAGGACGAATTTCCGGCAAATGAACAACGTCCGGCGTTGTTTCCGGCGAAAAAAACCGGAGCGAAGAGTGTAGATTGAATGGCGATTTTAGAAGCGCAAAGCAATGGCTGGTGGAGCATCGTGAATGAAGAAGCGAAGGATATGCCAGATTGGTTGAGGATGAGAATTGAGAAGTGGGAAGTGGTAATGAATGAGATTGAGCGTTGTTCTTGTTATTTCTAGAGAAGCATGGAAGCAAGCAATGCGAATTTCATGCCTGACACGTGAATGCTAGTTCGAGAACAGAGACGGAGAACGTGACAGCGGAGTCGAGTTCGGTGTTGTATTATATTATTTGGACCTGCATTCCTTTTCCCTCATCAAATATCTCGCACTCATCATATTTTAAGGGAATTTTTTTATAAATTTAAATTTATGCTGCGGAGTGTCTATTTCGAATAAGATTACTTTTTCGTCAATATCCCATTATTACCACTTTTTTTTCATTATTAATATCTATTAAAATATCGGACTGACCATTTTTATGTGGAGCTTTTCCTCCAAATAAGAAATCAAAAAATAAAACATTTATGTTCCAAACTTACTATACAATTTTTATTGAATTAGTTTGTTTAAATTTTTAAAAAAATGTTTTTAAAAAAATTTAAAAAATTAATAATTT
>JAMLFT010000663.1:0-38292 GCA_026544285.1 Pachyrhizus erosus | reverse complement strand
AGACAATTTTTCTAATATTTTTTATTTAGAGAAGAATATACAAATAAAAAAAAAGTTAGAGTGTTATTAATAAAGTAAAAAATATTATAATATCATAAAATATAATTAATAAAAAATAATTAATATTTGAATAATATCATTAAATATTTAGAGTTATCTATAAAAAAAATTATCAAAATCATTACATTTGATTTATATAATATAATAACTATTTTGAACTCTCCAAATTTTCTCTCAAATTTTGTTATTGTCCAAAAGATTTAATTGATATAATTAAAATCTGTTAGACTAAAATTATATAAACATGGTAGTCGAGAGATAAAAAAATATATAATTAAATCTTGTAATTATCATGAATTAGGAAATATTTTTAATTAGTAAAAATAACAATAAATTTTAATATATTTTATTTTAATATAAAATACTGGTGCAAAAAATATTTCATAATTTATCATATATTAGATTTAACAGGAATTTATACTAAATTTGTTATTAAATATATTAAAAATAATAGAAATAAAATAAATTTTTTATTTTAATATAAAAACAAAACTATTATTCTATTATCATCGTACAAATTAATCTTATATCTTAAATAATATTAAAATATTAGTTTTTACTATAAAATTCAACATCAAATACCATATCGACTTTTTTTCTCTGACATTATTTGCATATAAAAGTATTTGTTCGCTTTCACTGTTCAACTAAAACTTTTAAAGGTGCACCAAGCACCAAATTTTAAAATATTAAAAACAACAAAATTGCTAAATTTATTTTTAATATTATATTTCTAAAAAATAATTCATAAGCAAATAAATATAAAACCTTGTTACACACCAATTTGATATAAAAATATTTCATAAGTTTTATAAGTGCAATATTGAAAAATGATTTTTAAATAATGTTAAAAACAATTTAAATGTAATGTAAACCATTTATGATTTAAATTAGGTTAATTTATTATTTATATAAAAAAATATTGTATAATTTTATTTTAAAGACAGTACCAAAATTATTTAATGTCAGTCATCTATGATTTAAATTATGTTAATTTATGACTGTGTTTAAATTTCCTTATTATAATTATGTATTTCATTAATAAAAGTTAAAAAAAATATCCTATATAGGTACATATTTATGCTTGAAGCATTTAAATTATTTTTAACATTATTTAAAAATATATTTATTTAGATATATTTTTAATATATTATTTTTTATATTAAATATAAATGTAAATGGTACAATAATTAGTAAACTAAAATTAGTATATTAAACTAATATATGAATTACTATTTGACTCCTAAAATTCCTTATGATCCTAAATATTGTCTTGAATTTAGTAATAATATTTTGATTGACTAATAATATTAAATATTATCTTGAATTTGGTAATAATATTTTGATTGACTAAATATTATCTTGTTTTTGGTAGAATAGATTAGAAGATTAATATTTGCATGATGTGTTTATAAACAATTCTTAAATACAATAATACAATAATCATTAAATTAATAAAAATGATATTTTTAATGAAAAAATAATTATCTATTTTTAATAATATCTTGTTTATGAAAGAAAATATATTGTATTATTCATATATTTATGTAATTTATATTATATTTATGAATTTATATTACCCATATATTACTTTCTTTGTGAAATCCTTATATTATCTAAATTCTTGACTTAGTTTCTTTCTTTTCTCCTAAATCATAAAAAAATACTGCCGACCACAAATATCAAGTTTTATCTCGATCAAAGTTCATAATTAAAGAAAAAAATTAAATATTATTTTATATTAAATTATTTTTATTTTTTTAACAAAACGTTATACTCAATTATATCACAATATCCATTATTCACTCTATTAAAATACAAGAATAAAGTTAAAAAAAAATAATTATTATTATTTTATTGAAATGTGAAAATATTATTTAATGATTTTTTAATGTAATTAACACTCAAAATTAATTTAAGGGCATTATATTCTAAAATATTCTGAAAAAATAAGAGTAGTCAATGATCCAAAATTGACAAAAATAAAAAGAAAAAAAAATTAAGAACATCATAAAAAAAAAACTCTAAAATGAAAAAACAAAGCCAGATAAATTTAAAACTATCATAATTTAAAAAAAAAATTCTGAGAAAACTATTCACATATGGACTATTCAATTTACATGAATATTGGATTTATAATTATGAATAATTTTTAAATTCATGATTCACTTTAGAAGTGAATCACCTTCACATATGATGTATGGTGGACGAATGTTAGTTACCATCAAATTTATCTGAACTTAGCTTTTTTATCTTACATCTTTTTCATCAGATTTATGCTCCTTGTGGAATCTGTTCATTAACGGAGGGTATTTTCGGTAGTTCTCCTTTCCTGGATCTGCTCTGTCAACCGCCACAAGTTGCTGCAAGTTGCTGCAAGTTGTTGCCGGGAGGAGGGAGGAGGTGACCCTGAGGGAAAGGCTTGAAATGATTTTGAGGATATGTTGGGTCTTGAAGGAGAGTCATTACTTTGATTTTGAAGTTTTGGGTTTTGATTTAAACTTTGCCTTTACAGGGAAACTCTTCTGAACCCTTGGTCCCTCCATGCTTTCACCTTGCAATACCTCACGTCATTGGTGACTTTCTTAAGGTTTAGGTTTGGTGATTTACTTCTTTAGGGATAATATCACCATGAGTAGGCATATAGTTCAAATGTCGCCACTGGAAATCGCTTCCTGCAGCAGCAAACGGTGGTGGTGGCGGTGATGGTGGTGGAAGGGGTGCACTAAGGTGCCGACGCAGCTCATGTTCGCTCGGCCACACGGGATTAAGTCTAAAGAAAAACAAGAAATTTTTGGACAGGAAGGAGGTGGTGAGGAAAGAAGAAAAAAAATAACCTGTTGTGGAAAATTACTTGCAAGACCTATCTATGTTTGCAAGATTTATCTAATGAATACACCTTAGAATTGTTATTCATTTTAAATTGTAATTTAAATTCAATTTGCATAAGTAATTGACTCATATAAATTCATGATTTTCTCATAAAATGAACATCACACCTAATTTAAAATAAAACAATTCACTTTATCATGATTTTATATATTAATTTATTTTTAAAATAATAAAAAATATTATTCTCATGTAAATAATATGTTTCATACATTACATAAAAACATACACTAATGTGTGTGTGTATATACATAGTAATTTGCATGCTAAAGAAATAATAATTACATTTGACTGATTATACACGCTGATTTATTTTATCTGTTTATCACATTATTTATTTTATCTCATATTTTTTATTTTTTTTTCAGATTATAAGAAATTAAGAATTATTATAAAAACATATGTAGAAATAAATTTATCCATTGCAATCTTATAGGGCAAATTTTAAAGGAATAAAAAAATTGCTTAAAAGTATTAGGTTTAATTACATATTACAATTATCATTTTATAAATTTTATGATCTAACTTATTTGTGTCTTAAATATGTAAGAGAATGTTGATATCCTTAAAAGTCAAGTCATTTTATATATTTTTTTAAAATGATATCATTTTATTACTAACATAATAATAAAATATATAAAAATTAAAAAAAATATATGATAAAATACATAAAAAATTAGATGATATGTACAAAAATTAGAAATATGATGATAAAATATACAAGAAAAACTTAAATAATAAAATTAAAAAATAATAATTAAATAATAAAATATACAATTAAATCAAAACATTATTAATACACATTTACTGTAATTTATAATGAGTTTCATTAATTCACTTAAATCAGCTTAATGATAAAGAGTTTAGATAATATATATAAGATTTTAAATTCAAATTTGATACACATTTATTGTAATTAATAATAGATTTAATTAAAATACATTAATTTATACAGTCAATTAATTATAAATCGTGGTAGTAATGTATATAAGTTTAATGATTTTTATAACAATAGTGAATATGGATGATAATTAAATATATTTTTGACGTAAGTTTTAATAATGGGATGATATTAGTAATTATTTTGTTAATGAAGCAGAAGGTTTCCTTAGAAGGCCGAAATTGAAAGTTAATTTGTAAGGAAGTACGCATAAGTTAAGAGAGATAGTGATAATCCAAAAGACTGGCCCAAATAAAAACAACCTCCGTTCCTCGTAAGTCGTTCACTTTGTTTTCTCTGTCTGAAACGTTTTCGCTTGCCGTTGGTTGAGAGCACATGTCGCTGCAAACCTTTTTATTTTATCACCTGTTCTGTTCCTGTCACAACGCAACGCAATGCAACCTCATCAATCTGTAATGTAAGATCCCTTCCCTTTATGACATCTATTATGGATTGCATTCATTCACATTACTGCACTTTCTAACGCATACAAACAAAACACGCCTTATATGTATTTTTATTTATAAACAAACATAATAACAATGGCCTCTTAGTTTTCGTTAACATCAACCGTAAACAAAACCGCTTTATCCTGTTTTTTCTTCTCTTTTCATGGCCAATCACAGACTATATTATTCTTTATGGTATTCATGCCTCTTCCTTCTTCCTAAATGTTGTCGTAGCTTTGTTTACCATTTCTAATATCCAATTATGTGCCGTGCATTGCAGGGACGAGAAGATAAGCCAAGCTGAAAAACCCAAGGTTACAATTGGAGAAGTTCTTAATCTTAAACCCGAGAGACAAGCCTCTCTACTTTCTTGCTCATCTTCTGCCCATGGTTTTTTCTCCAATTTCTCATTTTTCATCCCAATTTCTAGGAGTTGAGACTTATCTTGTTCCCTGCTCATGATTTTCATTTTTTTTTTTTTTTTTTTTTGGCTCCTAGACTTGAGGCAATTGGAATTGGAGAAAGACAAAAAAGATAAGATATCACCAAGAGGAGTTTTAGAAGCCTGCATGAAAGACTTTGACTCTCACCAATCACCTGAATCGGAAACCACTTGTCCAAGCACGAGGGCACACTCTCAGTGGACCAAATTCTTCAAACTTTTGAAGAAAAAATCTTTTAAGCGTTTAGGGTCCCTTGCCCCTCTTAATGTGCCAAAGATTCCTAAGTGGAAAAGCAAAAGCAGTAGAGAAAATGAAGCTCTAAGTAACCTATATAACTTCAGGTCTTCTTGGGTGAATTTCAGCCTCTCTCAACTAAGAAATGCAACCAACAATTTTAGCAATGGTCTGAAATCCCACCTAACTGTCATAATTTGATTCTAATACTCTTTTTTAACTCTTAAATAGGATCAGTTTGACTAGGTAGATTTTCATTGTCCCTTTTACATGTAGAAAATATAATTGGAAGAGGTGGTTTTGCTGATGTTTACAAGGGATGTCTCCAAGATGGGCAATTAGTAGCCGTGAAGAAAATGACTAAAGGGACCACAGATGAAAAGACCGCAGGCTTTCTATCTGAGCTAGGTGTAATTGCTCATGTTGACCATCCCAACACTGCCAAGCTAGTTGGATGTTGTGTAGAAGGAGAAATGCAACTTGTCTTTGAACTATCTCGACTCGGAAGTTTAGGAACTCTTCTTCATGGTTTGTACTTATTTTGCATTGCAGTTTCCTCGTATGGGAAAACTTACTGTTAATGTATTTAGTATTTATTGTTTATTACAGGTCCAGATAAAGACAAATTAGATTGGAGTAAAAGGTATAAAATTGCTCTGGGAATAGCTGACGGTCTCCTCTATCTGCATGAGAATTGTCACAGGCGAATCATTCATAGAGATATTAAGGCAGAGAATATTCTGCTCACAGAGAATTTTGAGCCACAGGTTTTTACTAAGCTTCATTAGAGTGAATGATAAAATAACTTAATTGTAGTATTACTTTGATACATGAAACTTAGGCTCCATGTATGTATTCTGGATTTCTGTGGCTGTGTGTTTAGTAGCATTAACTTAGTCATTAGTTTAGTTTTGGTTGTGACAATTTCTCCATGCATGTATTCTGAATTTCTATTGTTGTTGTCAACTTATCTTGTTTCCCAATATTCTAGGCTGGGCTAAGCTTATCTTTTGTTGCTGTTATCAGCTTCTCACTTATAGAATATTATTTTCCAATATTATTATTATTCTCTGAAAATCTTTCAACTTTTGCCAAGAGATAATACATGAATTGAGTTGTCATGTCACGTTTTGAGCTAATAGCTAAACGTTCTCTTTCATGATTTATTAATACATGTTTTGCTTGTAAATTAGATCAGCAGCAAACAAAGTCTCCTAAAGCTCTACTTATTCCCTGTTGTTTGACTCGATCTTTCTAAGTTATCACTCCCTTACTAATTGAGATTTATTTCAGATTTGTGATTTTGGGCTTGCAAAGTGGTTACCAGAACAATGGACTCATTATAATGTATCCAAATTTGAAGGCACGTTTGGGTATGCAAATAAAAAATTACTAATGCAAGAGTTTTTTAGGGCCAGTTTACTTCTTATTTCATGTTTTTATTTTCTATTTTAATTTTTAATTTACAAGACTGTGACGTGTTTTCAATCTATATCTTGTTTTTAAATATTTATACAAAAATTATTTTCGTTGTTTCCTATAATCTTTAAAAATGGGAAACTGGTTGAAAGCAAGGTGATAATTTTGTAACTTAGAAGTGAAAATAAAAAATGAAAACAAAATATAAAAAAAAAATAGAAGAAAACGGGCCTTAGGTTCTGATGAGTTAATATATTCCCCTAATTAATCACTCGGTTGGCAGCTATTTTGCTCCTGAATATTTCATGCATGGAATAGTAGATGAGAAAACTGATGTTTTTTCATTTGGGGTCCTACTTTTGGAGATCATAACTGGGCGTCCAGCGGTGAATCATTTGCAGCAGAGTGTTGTGATATGGGTAAACCATTTTTCCTAAAATATGGTGTATTATATTATCTAATTGTCACTACATGAGATGTCTCAAAGCATTGTGCTTTCTTGGGTATCATAGGCAAAACCATTGCTTGACGCTAATAATATCAAGGACCTTGTTGATCCTTCTCTTGGCGATAATTATGACCAAGCACAAATGGGTTGTGTAGTTTTGACTGCTTCAATGTGTATTGAACAATCCCCTATCTTACGTCCCCGCATGAGTCAGGCAAGTACACAACGAGCTAGATAGATGCACATTAGTTCATTCAAACTGTAACTACACATGGCATTACAACCGTATTAATGCAAGGAAACTAATTAAGATGTTCAGTTATTTAATTGTGTCTTTAGTGATAGCTAATGTGTCGCCACCATCTTGGTTAGGCTAAGCAACAACATTTATGAACGAAGCTGATTGGGAAAAAAGCAGCTATACCTATGTTAATTGTTTATATTTGGAGTTCGTCCTTATACTTCTATAATATTCATGATGCTAAGAAAATTAGGGAGAAAGAGACAGAAAAAAAGAAGAAGAAAGAACAGTGTAATTTTATAGAAGATTGATCATATTTTCTTTAACAAATTATAATAACATGCTTTGAAGTTTTTTAAACTATATAAATATTTCTTACTTTTTTAATAATTTTAATAATCTTTCTTATAGGAGTTTTAATGTAATATATAATTGAGTGTTAGTGTAATGTTTTTTAAATATCAAAGAAGTTTAGTGTAGTATATAAAGGAATATAAGTATAATATTTTTGAACATTCAGGAGATAACATAAAAATAATAATAAAAATAGTATTAAGTGTAATTCGTATAAAATACATAGTGTCACTTGATTCATTTTTTTTATTGCCGCAGATTGTAACACTGTTAAGAGACAATGATTATGTTTTGAAATCTACAAATTCAACTATAAGGAGGAGGCTTCTCCAAAGAACATACTCAGAAGAGCTACTGGATGTACAAGAATACAACTCAACAAAATATCTAAGAGATCTCAAGCAACTTGAGCATATTGCATTGGGTTTTTGAGAGCTAAGGACATCATTAGTTTTTAGGACTAAAAAAGATGTATAAAGCTTTTGAGGCAAACTTTGGTAAGTGTCATCAAGTCCATGGAAATGCATCCTTTAGAGCACTATGGAAATGATTGTTACAATCATAAACTTTCACAATTAGCTCCTATTAGGTTCTAATTGCAAAGTATTATGGGCTAATTGCATTTCCATAGAGCAACTTGTATAATTTGTGTTGAGAATGTTACATTATGTACTCTATTTATTATGCATGTGTACATACATAACATCAATAGTTGATTGTTATAACAACTAGTTGATTTAACAATACAACAACTAAAACCTTATTATAATATATGACATCACATAATATCATTTAAATAAGTTAAAAAATCAAATCTTAAAAAGATCTCTATTAATGACTTTTTTCAAAGTCATTTTTAATCATTTTTTCACATAACTAAACCATGCAATTTACTCTTTATAATATTTTGTATTCTATTTATGTGATCACACATTTATCTTAACATCTTATTTAAACTACTTCCACTTTTTTCTTGTGTGTTCTTTAAAGCTTAACATTCATTATCTTATAAAATAGTTGAACATATAATAATACAATAAAATTTGTCTAAGTATGATAGGTATTTTGCGATCACAAATCATCTTCGATGCCTTTCTCCTTTTTACTCATTTTGTTTATATTTCCTTTTTCTCTTTTGCTAAAATTGTGATTATTACACTCTATTGTAATCCAATTTAATTAAAAACTGTTTTTAAAGTTTGTCTCTAAAGTTAAAGTTAATTATTTCTTTGATTTCTTAACCAAAACTATTTTATTAAAAAAAATTACAATTAGAAATAATCTTTTGGATATCTTGGTAAGTACATCTAAGACTATATTAAATAAAAAGTTAATAATGTTAAGCCTTGATTTTTGTGCATGGCTAAACGATGCTTGGTTAATATAGCAATGTATGTGTGATTTGTTATACATGTATATATAATTTCAACTATAGATTTTATTATTAATAAGCTTGTTTATTAATGTTTTACAAAAGACACATTCATGGCATCTACCAACAATATACTAGAAATCTCGATTAGTGGTTCTCTATAATCATAAGAGCATCAACCTCAATTATTCCCTTCTTCACAAGCACATCCACACACTGGTTACCTTCCCTCCAATCCTCCTTTAAGAAGTCCTTAATATGCTCAATAATGTTGGTATACACATGACAAGAATGCACAAAAAGTTGGATCATATGCAACACATAAAACTAGTTTGAGACACAAAGAACATCATTAAAATGTAACTCCCACACAATTTTTAACTCATTCAGCAGATCTAATAGCTCAACCTTCATAATGTTTGCCACTTTAATATTACCATGATACCACAAATCCATGCTCCATTAGCATCCCTTAAAAGGCCATCAAATCCAATTGGCCCTGGATTCCCTTTGCAGCTACCATCGATATGTATCGTAATATGATTCCTAAATGCATGAATGTAGGAAACATACCTTTGTTCTTTGGAATTAAGATGATTTGGATTATCATTCTAATCATTAAAAGCCTTCATCACATTAAGGAGGTTAAAGCTAACTTTAGTTGTCACTTGCTAAGCAAGAATAATAATTTCATGAATCAAAAACTCATTACTAGAATTCCAAATTTCCTAGAGAACAATTGGAATAAGTTTCCCATGGTGCTTCATCTAAGTTGAAAGCTAGCATACCCAATTCATATAATTTTTACATGGGATATTAACAGGGATGTAGGTCAAGTTCCAAATTTGCATGACATTATTACATTCCCAAAAGATATGGTAACTATCCTCATCTCCCATGCCATATCAAGGACAGGTAGTGGAGACACGAATATGTCTGTAGGTTAAGAAACTCCTCGTACGAAGCACCCTATGCCCTAACTGCCACAAGAAAAACTTGACATTCTCAAATAATGTAATTCTCCAAATCCAACTCAAGTGGTCCCCTAACCAGTGGTCATGCATGGCGATGAGCCAATCATAACTAGTCTTAGCTAAATAAATTCTAGATAACTAGTCTTAGCCAAATAAATTCTAGTTAAGTCCCCATCCTAAACAGTGATGCCAAGATTAGTTGGGTGTAACATCACATTATCTGTCAACTGAGTATAAACATTTGCATAATTTCATCCATTTTTAACATGCAAGTCCACATCATGACCATCCACGACATCCACCAAAGAGGCTCAAGTCCCACTATTTAGCTAAGGGTCAAACCAAAAACTATAGCTACCACTCCCCAACATTACCCGAAAACTGTTTGCTAACTTTCCAAAAACACTCCTTAAAGAGGTAAGCAAATAAGAACCGTTATTCTCAAACATATCCTTTAAGTCATCATTAGGGTATTTCCATAAAAGAAACTAAACTCATAGCTTATGCAAGCTATGAAGAATATCCCACACTAGTTTACCAAGAAGTGATATGTTTTGGAGCTTGGAAACTCTCATGCCCATTCCTCTATAACTCCTCTTTTGAAGGAAGGTTTCATATTTGACAAGACTCACTCGCCTCTCAACACTACTACTCCATATAAACTACCAACTAACCTTATCAGGATTACGATAAATATGTTGGAGAATTCATTACATCTAGATAGTATAGGTTGGCATAAATGCCACAACTGAGTTAACCAAGGTTACTTAACATGCCCTATTTAGAAGCTTGCCCTTTCAAGCTACAAGCCTATGTTGGATTTTATCAATAAGCTTAGAGAAATGAGCATTCGTGACTCTTCCATGCACCATCTTAAATTCCAAATATTTTCCCAAATAATTTGTGAAAGCTATTTGAGAAATATTCACAATCTTCCACTTTAGCCAAGGGATGACACCCTTAGAGGCAAATGCCTTGGACTTTTCTAGACTAATATTGAGCCCTGACATAGTACAAAATTTATCCAAAATATTAGTCACCACTTTCACCTTAGAAAGGTTAGCTCTAGTAAAGAGAAAGACATCATCGACAAAAAGGAGATGCAAAATACTAGGACTACCCCCTTCAACTGATACAATTCCCAACTACCATTCTCTACCATGTCCTTGATCACATAGTCAAGTCTTTCCATACACAAAACAAAAAGGTAGGAGGAGAAGAGGTTCCCTTGCCTCAAACCTCTCATAAACAAAAAGTTATCAGACATTGTCCCATTCCAAAACAAGCACAAGGACAAAGCCAAAATACCATGCATTATCAAGGAAATAATATTACTTGGAAATTTCAATTCCACCAAAACCCTCCTAAGGAACCTCCAATCCACCCTATCATAAGCTTTTTTAAGGTCAAGCTTAAAAATAAGATCCCATTTCCTCCTCCTAGATGTAGACATTGAATAAATAATTTCTTAAAGAAGAATTGTATTGTTTATTATGTCACATCTTGGGATAAAGTTGCTTTGCATAGGGCTCACAAGTTGATCCAAAAGTGGTCTCATCCTATTCACTAAAACTTTAGAAAGTAGCTTATAAATAACATTACATAAGCTAATAGACCTAAAGTCTTTAAAGTGTTGCAGACTATCATGCTTTTGGATAAGAACAAACATTGATGACATTTAAGGATTAAAGTAACATGTCTCAAATGCATTTTTTACAAACATCCATATATCATCTCCAATTATCTCCCAAAACATTTTATAAAATATGGGTTGAAACCCATTAGGCCCTAGTGCCTTATTAGATTTCATACCCATAATGGCACAATGCACTTCCAACTTGGAGACTAGCTCACGCAGCATGAAAATATCCCCATCCTCTAGTGTAACTAAAAAGAAATGGTGAGAGATGTCCTCCATATCTTTAAACAACCTAAATAAGCCATGATAAAAATAAGGGGATGTAAATTGAAGCATGTCATCATTTGTGCACAAAGTTCCTTAAGGAAGAAAAAGCTTATGAATCTTTTCTTTTTACTCCTCACCACTGTTAGGGTATGAAAGAAGTAGTATTCTTACTCCCGAGCCTAATCCATTGCTCCTTGAATTTTTAAAACCATAGGGTTTTGTCCTAGAACAACACCAATACATAATCCTTTAAAAGATCCTACTACAAAATCCAATACCTTGCATAGTCCACTTTTTCAAGGTACTTTTCCAAGCCCTTAATCATGGCATGAAACTCTTTTTTCTACAAAATATGCTTCCAAACACTTCTTTGTTAAAAATAAGGGAATCAATTTTCACATTCTCCAAAGATCCAAGCACATTGCTACCAATTTTATGCCAAACATTATGGACAACCACCTTATAGTCATCATGAGTGCACCAAAAGGCTTCAAATCTAAAAGGTATTTCACCATGTGGAAGAGGAAAGCCCCCACACCACAACAATAATGGATTGTAATCCAATGCATTCTCGAGAAGACTTCCACTACCGCTTCAAGGAATCTCATTCTCCAAGCAATGTACTAACCTTTTATGCATTTGGTGACTACTTGTACCAGAATGATGCCAGGTAAATTTCCCTCTAACTTGGTTTGTATCAATCAAACAACAATCCACAAATGCATCAACTTTGCTTTGGTTGAAGATACCACCTCGTTGCTCCATTGTGAACAAATTATCATTGAAGTCCCCAACTAAAATCCACGATTTATTTAACAAAAGTTGCATACATTTGAGATGATTCCACGACTTCATTTGCTTCCTCAAAGAAGGATTCACATAGACCCCGTACAAACCTAGGAATGGTCTCTGCAAGCAACCACCACAAACAAAACTTGTTGCCACTTATCGTGGATTTGAAAATTGAAACTAGAAATCTTCTTAGCCCAAACTCCACTAGAATATCCTTAAGCTTCCTAAATAGAAGTAGGGTCATACTCTAGTCTATTTCATAAAGGAGTAGTATTGATATACTGTGTGTGAACTTCAAAAAGAAATAAAAGATTAGGCTGTCACTTCTTAATAGCTTCCTTTAGGTTTAATTGACTCCTTTTACCTGAAGCATCTCTTACATTTCAAGAAAGAATATTAAGATCTTTAAGCATCACCATAGCCTTAATAAAAGAGGTTGTGACCCAAAAAATTGGTCATATTGAAGATAAAACCTCCTCAATCATAACATCCACTTGAGGTTCCTTCATGTGTGTTAACCATTATCCCTTCCCTGAACACTAGTTAACCCCTCTAGAAAAAACCCCATCAACTGTCTTTATCACCATAACACTAAGGTTAAAGGGTTCGTCTTAATAAAGGAACCTTCCTAAGGTCACTTCAATCATAGGGTGAATTGTTTTAAAACCCATAACCCTAATACCATTGATAAGCCCCATACTACCGCACTCATGCACCTTATTCCCTAGAGGGACCTTGCTCACTACCATGACTTCTCTCTTTTTTCATTATATAATCATGAGATATCTAAAAATTTTAAATTAAAATACAACTTTAATCTTCATATTTTATCTATTTTGTAATTTTAATTTACCTATTTTAAAATAAAGATATTTAGTTTTCAAGATGTCAAAATTTATAAATTTGGTTTAATTTTTAATTTTATCTATA
Organism: Pachyrhizus erosus; assembly: GCA_026544285.1. Lineage (NCBI taxonomy): Eukaryota > Viridiplantae > Streptophyta > Magnoliopsida > Fabales > Fabaceae > Pachyrhizus > Pachyrhizus erosus. Next base: position 24,841 of record JAMLFT010000663.1, on the reverse strand, counting down.
TTTCTTATATTTTAATTAATTTAATCATTTTTAATAATATTTTAAATAAATATATTAGGACTATGTTTCAATTGGATCAAAATAAAATAAAATAAACGTATGCAAAATTAAAGATGTAATCAAAATTATTAATTTTGAAAAATTAAAAAACTAAACATCTTATTTTAAAATACTAGAACTAAAGTTACATATTAAACAAAATAAAAAAATCAAAATTATATCTTAACTAATTTTTATTTAACATCCAATTAATCTTTTACTTATATACCGTTGAAGACTTTTGAAAAAGGCTAGAGAAGCCCGTGTGTTTGTATTGATAAGTAGCATCGCTTGACTGCATTTTTACACTTCGATGAAATTGTTTCCGGCACAATAGGTTTTTGATTTTTTTTTTTTTCATATATCCTCTTTTTTGTTTTAATTTCCTTAAAGATTAAGAAACATTTTATCTATTCATAATTTAAATTATCAATAATTAAATTATATGCCGAACAGTTTTCTTTGCAAGATATTCATAAACGTAGGACCTCTTTGATCTTTATTTTAAAAGAAAAAGTACTTTTTAATTGAATGAAATCTTTGAAAAATTACAATAATTATGTAAATTTTTAAAAAATAAAAACCTCAAAAATAAATATTTTAATTTTTTAATAAATGTTAAAAAATAACAGAAAAAACTATTGTAAAATAACTTTTGAAATTAATCAGATAAGCTTATGGACACACAAATTTTTACATCTATAAGGATCTATTGGAATTATCCTCAAGGTCACACAATATTTGTAAATGTCCATTTACACATGAAATCGTATATAAATACTTATGATGAAAACATAAGCCAGGAATTTGGGCATTTGCGTGGGCTTAGGCTACCCTATTGCCAATTCTACATATAACCTTGTCTTCGCCAATTAAGAGTAAACTTTTTAAAAAGCTAAACTGATTGAAAAATGATTCACAAGGTGGATTTGCATCTACTCTAACTCTACCTACAATTACGACTCAATTATTATTGTCACTTTCTTGTTAAACAAGTTGATGTTGGAAGGGGAAAAAAAAATATTTTAATTAGGTTCGGCATCTAGTTTAAGATATTCCCATGCCTTGTCGTTTGGTAATCAACATGCCGTGTGGACTGTATTTTTTTACGAGAAATTTTAGTCGTTAATCAATCTATATAGTATTTCTATAAATTAGAAAAAATTAGAAAGAGAAAATCATGTGATACAGCAACTGATATGAAAAAAAAATTATATAATATATATATATATATATATATATAAATTGTCGTAAGAATTTTTAATAAGAATATTATTATATAACACTTTTTTTAATTCCTCAAGGCATTCCTACACACTTGCGTATCAGAATTCTCCCCTAAACTTATTCATAACTCGATAACGCTACAACGTCATAAGAAAATATCACATGACACACACGTGCTCATCACGTCAAATGTCGAACATGCCCCTCACACTGATCCACCAATAATTCGCTTCCAAGCATTCAAATTACCAACCAAACTGGCGTTCGTATCAGATCCCATCATACCAAACCCGTAGGATTTGCTATTGCAATATAAAAAAAATAAATATATGATATTTTAATATAATAGCAGTGATGATGAGTTAAAAAAATGAAAGATTGAAGGAAGGGGTGGATTGAAGTTTGAAAACATTGGAAGGGGACGTAACGGTCATTTTGGAAAATGTAATGGGAGCGAAGTGGCAATGCGGAAATAAGCAATTGCGATTAGCACCAAGCACCAAGCACAAGCAGAGTCGCTCCGTGTCTAAAGTCCAAACGGAAGACAGAGAGAGAGAGAAGAGGAACCGTCTCTATTAAGGTCAAATTTTCTCAACAATCAACTAAAGCGTAACGCCGGAGCTCTCCGCCACCGCGCACGGCGAATCCCGACGCCTTTTATTCTTATGCTATATTCGATCGTCTGCGTTCCGCGACTCTCGTCGACGGAATTCCCGGTGACTCACCGGTGGCCGGTGGAAAATCGCTTTGTTGATTATTATGAAGAATCAGAACAAGGACAACGGTTGCAGCAAGAGCAGCAATGGATTCGTTCCTTCTTCCTTCAAGTTCATATCGTCTTGCATTAAGACCGCCTCCTCCGGCGTCCGCTCCGCCAGCGCCTCCGTCGCTGCCTCCATCTCCGGCGACGGACACGACCGCAAAGACCAGGTAGCATTTTGCGTCAGTGCTACTCTTCAGTTGTTGCCTTCTGAAATTGTGATTTGTAACTGCTGTTAAAAAATGATAAGTCAAACGCGCGTGAGTTTTGATCGTTGTTCATTGAGGAAAATTTAGTTCCGCCAAAACTTGCCAATGCTCGGTTTCCTTTATGTAAACACTATTTTTGTTACTGAGATACTGTCCCCAATCCGACAAATGAACTGTTTAATGCTGTTTCTTGTGTTTTGTCTCTAACATTGGAATTGCATTTATTCTGGATTATTGAGTGTAGTTAAGGACTTAATCCGCATGACTAAGTCTCAATTTTTTTTTTTTCATCACGCAATTGTAATAGATTTCTTTCTTCCTTTTTCCTTTTTTGGTTTTGTATGGGCGAAGTAAACCAGGCATGGGGATTTTTTAACTCCAAAAAATTAAGGAGATATTGGCTTGTTTGTTTTATTTTTCTGGATTGCGGACCAGAATTAATTTGAGACTGGTTTGTTTGATGATGGAGTAGTTAACCAAATGCTAATAGGCCTTGTAATTGTGAATATGGTAAAACCGGAATATAGAATAGGGCATTATAGATATTGCTCCGGCGCTACCGAATAATTTATGGATCCCAATTTGTAGCAATAGAATTGTATTTTGATCAACACTACGTGGCAAACTTCATGATTGCTTTTCAGCTGTAAACTCATTACTTAAGAATGAAAGAGTCAGGATTATTCACCTCTTTATTTGTCAAGCAGGTGCTTTGGGCTTGTTTTGATAGGTTACAACACGGTCCCTCTTCTTTCAACCATGTCCTCTTACTCGGTTATTCCAATGGCTTTCAAGTTCTTGACGTGGAAGATGCTTCTAATGTCAGGGAACTTGTCTCGAAACATGATGATCCAGTTTCATTTTTACAATTGCAGCCTATCCCTGCAAAATCAGAAGGCTGTGAAGGATTTAGAGCATCACATCCTTTACTCTTGGTTGTTGCATGTGATAAATCAAAGATCCCTGGTAAAATGCTAAATGTCAGAGATGGCCACAATGAAGCTCAGGCAGAAAATATTGTCAGCTCAGCTACAGCAGTTCGGTTTTACTCACTGAGGTCCCATACCTATGTTCATGCTCTGAGATTTCGTTCAACTGTCTACATGGTTAGATGCAGTCCTCGAATAGTGGCTGTGGGTCTAGCTACTCAAGTAAGTTTTTTACTTGAGTACTTTTTCGATTTGCTTTTGGCACTTATATGTGAAAAATACGTTACTTTGTTCGGGAAGTTGAGTTTGTGATTGTTTTTCATAGATTGTGAGCAGATCTTACCAATTTCCTTTGACATATTGCAAGGTTGCAGGATAATGATTTATTATCCTGTCACGTAGTGGATCACTTTTGTATATTTTTTATATGATTTATTGTAATATGCAGCAACTTATTTGCTACTGCCATAGGTAAAATCTGTCTAATTTGTTTTCTTCATTTATACTTTGCTGGCAGATATATTGTTTTGACGCTCTTACTCTGGAGAATAGGTTCAGTGTTCTCACTTACCCTGTACCTCAGTTGGGAGGACAAGGAATGGTTGGGGTTAATATTGGCTATGGTCCGATGGCTGTAGGGCCCCGGTGGTTAGCTTATGCATCGAACAGCCCACTGTTGTCAAACACAGGTCGCTTGAGTCCTCAGAGTCTTACACCTCCTGCTGTCAGCCCATCAACATCACCCAGCAGTGGAAACCTGGTAGCCCGATATGCCATGGAATCTAGCAAGCATTTGGCTGCAGGGCTGATTAATCTTAGTGATATGGGATACAAAACATTGTCTAAATACTATCAAGATCTAATACCTGATGGATCCAGCTCTCCTGTATCATCAAACTCAAGTTGGAAAGTTAGTAGATTTGCATCAAATTCTGCAGAAACAGATACAGCTGGGATGGTGAGTATACTTTTTGGAAATAATATGTTATAATCTGATTTTCTTTTGCAATGTGCTGGAGCCTGACTAGATATTTTCTTTCTTAAAGTAATAATGGCATCTGTATTACAATTTTGAATGAGACCATCTATTGGTTCAGCTTAGCCATAGAAGAAGAATTTTCTAAGGTAGTTAATAGCACTGAGTTTTTTGTTGTAGTCTCTTCTCTTTCCTCACTCTTCTTTAAATCATTGTTTTATGTCAGTTGAAACAGGAAAGTAAATATTCTATATGCTTGTTGACTAGCATTACTCATCTATTGCAGGTTGTTGTCAAGGATTTTGTTTCTAGAGCAGTTGTGGCACAATTTAGGGCTCATACTAGTCCAATATCTGCGTTATGTTTTGACCCAAGTGGGACACTTTTAGTTACAGCTTCAATTCATGGCAACAATATTAATATATTTCGAATTATGCCATCTTGCTCAAGGAATGGATCAGGTTCCCAAAGCAGTGACTGGAGCTGTTCACATGTGCACCTTTACAAGCTCCACCGTGGCATGACATCTGCTGTATGCTTCTATTCTCATTGTTTCTTTAATGCCTTCTATGTTTAGAGCCCAAATCTGTTCAACTGTTAGTGTAAAAAATTTTATACTACCATATAATGATGTGTCAACACATCATTGAAAGTGTTAAACTTCCTTGATTTAAAGTTCTTTACTCATTTGGCAATATATGCATGGATGATAGTGTAAATAACAGGATATCAAAATTAAATACTTTTGTTTATATGCTTGAAAAGGGTTTTGTTTAATTGTGTATATTATACAGGTAATACAAGATATTTGTTTTAGCCATTACAGTCAGTGGGTTGCCATCATTTCCTCCAAGGGAACTTGTCATATTTTTGTTCTTGCTCCATTTGGTGGTGAGACAGTTCTTAAGATGCTCGATCAAGACACAGACGGGCCTGCTCTTTTGCCAATTTTTCCTCTACCATGGTGGTTCACTCCACGCTTCACAGTAAACCAGCAGCAGTTGTGCCTGACACCTCCACCACCTGTTGTTCTTTCTGTAGTTAGCCGAATAAAAAATAGTAATGCTAGATGGCTCAATACAGTTAGTAATGCTGCATCTTCTGCGGCAGGGAAAGTTTCAATTCCATCTGGTGCTGTTTCTGCTGTCTTTCACAGTTCCATTCCTCACGATTTACACAATGCATACACAAAAACTCATGCTATGGAGCACTTATTAGTTTATACCCCTTCTGGTCATTTAATTCAATATAAACTACAACCACCATTGGTGGCAGAGTCAAGTGAAACTGCATCAAGAGCAGTCCCAGTTCCATTAGCACAGATACAAGAAGAAGATTTGCGTGTGAAGGTTGAACCTGTTCAATGGTGGGATGTCTGTAGGAGATATGATTGGCCAGAAAAAGAGGTGTGTATATTGGGGAATACTGTTGGTGGACTGGAAGCTGCGGAAATGATCCTTGATAGTTCAGATTATGAAGATAGTAGTGTTGGGAACAATAATAATTCTATTAAACTTAATAAGCAATGTCACTTCTCAAATGCGGAGGTACATATAAGCTCTGGGCGGATACCAATTTGGCAGGAATCTCAGGTAATCATTTGATTTCTGTGCTGAACATTCTTCAACATTATTATATTCTTTTAATCAAACTATTTCTCCCTCAATTTTAGGTGTCTTTCTTTGTGATGAATCCTTTGGAAGCTGGAGAGCTGTATCTAAATGAACTTAGTACAAGTGGAGAAACTGAAATAGAGAATATTCCCATTAATGAGATTGAAATAAAACAGAAGGATCTGTTGCCCATCTTTGACCATTTCCATAGCATTCAATCTACTTGGGGTGACAGGTAATAATCACTTATCTGCCTTATCGTTGTTGGTCCACTGGATATTATGTCTTGTAGTAACTATCCATTAAGAGAATATCCATTCTAAATAAATTTATTTAAATATTAGGCTCTCAGATTTTCTACACTGATGAATATATTTGACTCTCCTCTTTGAGTTGTCAAAGATTAATTTTTAAGTTACAGTTAGCACCTGATCTTGCTCTTTACTGCTCTGCATTTCTTTTATCCTTTCAATTTCTTGCTGAGATGCAGCTCTTCTGTTTGCAATTTCCTTCTGTTGCTACAGCTTTGTGATAGAAACTAAATCAGAATTAAGCTAGAAAAACTTGCAGAACTTTGAGGATCTACACTTCCCAATTCTCTCACAAATGACAAGATGATCTGTATCTTCCCTCCCCTCTTATTTGTAGGCAACATGTCTTATTTCTTCAACCAACTAACCTAACTAACTAATGGGTATCTATCAATACTCCTCCCCTAAAATTCCACCATGTCATCAACATGAACAGTATATAGTGGCAGAGATTAAAATTCCACCATGGTCTCATTGCATGAAACATAATCAATTGATTCAATTCACCAAAAATTCTCTTTTACATCATTAACAATAGTAAAGTCAGCAGGTGATAGAGGCCTTGATAGATTGGCTGAATTGTGGGTACCTGTTTTGTGGTTGACACTTGACACCCAAAGGGTGCACATGGGCTATAGGTTCTATGGAAATTGTTTTTATCCTTATACTGGCTGGACTTGCTCATTGCCAGCGAAAAAGTCAAATGCATCATTTTCTTTATGGCCCACTTTTTTTCTTTAGTGAGTTGGGCTTGTCTCATTAAGTCAAAAGGTTGACCCAGATTCTGTAATTCCAATCTGGCCCTTCCACCCTCTCTGTTTCATATGCTCTTCTTGTCGACTTTGTACTTGCAATTTGAACACCCAGCTACTTCTAATCAAATCTGTGGCAGTTCTTACATTGTCAGTTTGTTAACCAGCATGCATGACTCACACTTCCATGACTGAATGACTCTGGTGATTCTTGTGATGGTAGTGTGTTCACCAGAAATTTCTGGATGTCTTCAATTCTTTTGTTGTTTTTCTTGATTCTTTTCTTGGTCCATCCTGCAATTTTAATTTTTCTCTGCTGCCATGGTTCTTTTCTTGGCCATTGATCCCAAGAACTTCATCTTCACGGCTGTTTTCTTCCAAGTCTTGAAGACAAGCCCAAAGATCTGGTTGGAACCACTTGAGCACAACCTTCTCAAAGGTCAACCATGTTGCCTTCTAGTTGCGCTCTTTCCAACAACACTACCATTGGAGAGCTTCTCCTCTCAATGCAAATTCAGCAACCCACAATATTTTATCCTCCTTACATACCCCAATGGTTCTAAACTGCTGATCTAATTTGAGCAGCCCTTGGTAAGCTTCCCTCCCATCAAATCTTAGCATTGTTTTATGAGCAATCCACACACACCTCCAAGATAAGAGCTCTAGTACTAGTTGACAGAAACATGATAAGAATTACATAAAGAAAATTGCCTAAGTTGCCAAGCTTCAAGGGTCTGCACCTCCCAATGCCCAAAGACCCCAATCCTCTCACAAATGACAAGATGATCTCTCTTCCCTCCCCTCTTATTTTTGAGCAACATGCTTTATTTCTTTAATCAACTTTCCTAACTAATTAATAAACTACTGTTATCTATCACTTTGTTTATTTTTATCCATAGTTAAAGATGCAGCTATACTCTAGGTGCTATCTGGAGATGCTTTATTTAACTATAGCTTCCTATTTGTGTTAAGCTGCTATTATGTTAATGTTTCCTTTTCATTTCCCTGTTGCTTTTACATGGTATATATATGGAGTCTAGGTATCCACTTATCAATATATATATATATGTGTGTGTGGTGTCTAGGTATGGATGGTTTTAGTGAGGGTTTAAACTTTCACTTCTATTTGAATGCGATGTGTTGGGGAGCATTGTTTAACTTGTCATTTGATTTTAAATTTGGAGGGTTACTTCATTGTTGTTTTAATTGTGACTGAAATTTGAAAACATCTGTATAATTGTCCATGCACATGCTAACAAATTGTACAACTTTGTCAGAGGTATTGTTATGGGAAGATGCTCTAGCTCTTCATCTGATTCACATGGAACTGAAGAGAAGTTGTCAGAAGATGCTGCAATTTTCCATTCAAAGTTGATGGTAGCTGGCATAGCTGAAAAGACATTAGTTGGTAAGATAAGCAATTCAATCTGAAATGTTCTGTTATATTTTTTAGTGAACTATGTAACTCGTTCTTGACTACCATTATCTCAGACTTGTCAGCAAATTTTTCTTCAACTAACTTGTCTAATAATGAGATTAATTGCAAGAACAGAGAGGTAGCTGTATTGGCATCACCTCTTTTAAGCCTCAAAAGTCAAAACTATTGACACAAATGATGTTTCAGCAGGTGCCTCAAGTTTTGCCGATGGTTCAACTGCAAAGGTTAAATCATCAGAACATCAAAAAGTCGGTGACTGTTTCAATTCAAGCTTAAGTGGCTGTGATTTGAATATGAATGTTACTTGTGAGGAGTCAATACGTGACTCACCAGACTTTGAGCAACTTTTTCAAGTAGGTTATTGTAAAGCATCAGTTGACTGTCATGAATCAACAGAAGTTATTACTGATGTGGATTGTAGCAGTAACTGCGGCAGGGAGAAATCTGATGAAGATGGTGATAATGATGACATGCTTGGTGATGTATTTGACTTCTCTGAGGAAGGTATGAATCTGAAGCAGTTTCCTTTTGATTTCAATTATATTCAGCTTAGCTATAGTTGCTTTCTATGTGTGCATGTATGTGTAAGTAGCATTCGAAGATGTGTATATCTCTAAAAAATAAGATTTTGGGAATGGTTTTCATTTCATCTTGTATGCTTGGGTCTGTTTTTTCTAAAAACTAAAAAATGTTTGTGTTGCAGGTTGATGATGACTATTTTATTTTATGCTTGTCTCCCTCTTGGAATTGCTGTAAATGTGTGCTGTAAAGGAAATTAATTAACAAATGCAGGTGATTTCCTTGCAACAAGCTAAATGCTGCTGACCATTGATTCAAGGAATTTAATGTTCTTCACTCTCAATATTCCTTCCCAGTCCAATCATTCTTCTGACCTTCTAATTTTCATGTAAATGATGTATATTGAAATTCATAACTACAATTATTTGTGTGGGTTCTGGGTGGGTTCTTTATGTGTGTATTATATTTTTTTTCTTCATAGTTCATTGCTTTGGAAGCAAAGGGAACAGGTGAAAGAGAAAGGGGGGAGGGAGCAGATAGTTTGTTTGTTTTACTCTGCTCTCTTTTGTCATCATTCATGCAGGATTATTTATATATCTCGTGACACTCTTGTTGAATTCAAGAGATTCATTTGTCCATTGGAAAATAGTATCTTGATATTTAAAGGTATGAACTTCAAAATAACGCTATTTGCTGCTACATTCTTGTCTCCTGAATGACTTGGAGCAGAATACGTATAACTAGCATACCATCATCCAATAAAATAGAATTTTAAATTCAATTAACTTTCTCAAAAAAAAATAAAAATGGAAGGTGTTATATTCGTTTGATGCTAAAATATGGTAATAATGATAGGGCCAAATACATTTAGTAGCGTAGTATGTTTGGTAAGGAAATTTAGTAGCTTATAATTAGTCTTTAAGTTAGTTTAACTCCTTTAAGTTTATACACAAGTTTATTTTAGTAGTTTATAATTTATTTTCATAACTTATTTGTTTATAAGTTATTAATATTTTTTGTTTTCTCAATTTTGTCTTCATTCATTTATTTGAATTTTTTTATCCTTTCAATTTAAAAATCCTTTTGTCTATTTTATAGATACATGACAGCCAAATAAAAATTTGTGATTATGAAATTTGAAATTCTAATTTATTATTATTATTTTTAATGTCAAATTATTTATTTTAATTAACTATGACATTTATTTTTATTTGTAATTAAATTATTTGGTCACTAAATAGAAGATAAAAATCAAAATTATAAAGAAAATATTCATTTTTGTTTTAACATAATATTAAAAATTATTTAGATTTTAAAAAATAATTTTAAATAATGTAATTTTACTAAGAATTTGATTTTAAACAATATAAATTAACTTATCAAATTTTTATCATTCTTTTATAATACAAATTTTTTTAAAAATATTATCTTATTTTTATGTTATTTAACATTTATTAGTTTCAAGCATTGAAATATATTTATTGCTAAAAACGTCATTTGCATTATTTAATATTTATCAGTTAATCTTGTAATACATTTTTAATTCATTCAGTTAACTTATAATCTATAACTATATATCAAAAAAATAAAAAAATTTGTTATACACATTTTTTATTCTATTTTATTTTTATAACCACTCCAAATAACTCGCCCTCAGTTACATCTTACAATACACTCATTATTATTTAATATTTTAATTTTTTTCTAAAATTTTAAAGAGGTATGGAGTGTCCTGTTTCTTTTAATTAGCTTATAACATCGGTTACTTATTAGTTTTAATTAACTTACAATTTTTTTTTTTTCAAACATAAAGATTTAGAAATCGTGACATGCGCGGTCTTTTGAAGTGTACGCAGTAGTTCACCCGAGACCGAGAGGTTACCCTATAAGATGTTACGTGTTGGACTTCAATGTTCTTTAATTTTGAAAATATAATTAAACTTTAGTCTTTGAAAAACAATTTGCTAGTTTTAGTTTTTATGAATTTTAAAAGGATTCTTATCATAGTGATATGAAATGTATATATGTCAGCAATTATTTTATAAAGTAACATGTAACATGACATATTTAAATATATGTATATATACATATTGCACTATTAACAAGTGGTAACAGAAATTATTTTAAAAAAATAATTAAATTTATAACGATTAAAATTAATAAAAGGTTAGAAAATTAAATTTAATCATATTGATAGATATTAAAAAAATTACCATATTTTCTTACATATAGCTTGATATTTTATAAGGTTAAAAAAGCAAATATAAAGTAATTTCAAACAAGGATAATTTGTTAGAGCCAAGAATTATAAAGAGGATTAAATTTTAATTTAAAAAGTGTAAAAAGCTTAAACTAATAAATTTTTCTATATTATCTTTTAAAATAGTACATATGAAACTTCTTTAATTATATACGATATGTCATTTTCATAATTAGTGAAAGTGCAACATTTCTAGAATGCTTTCTTTATATCAAACTTATTGTTTTATTTCTAACACCTAAATTTTTTAGGTTTTAGTCTTTGAATATATTACTTTATATCTTCATTTTGTAATAATTTTATTATTAATAAATTAACAATAAAAATTAAAACTTAAAAAAAATTTGTTCGTATAATACAATTATAGAGATTAAGTGGTTAATTAAAGTTTTTTAAATTTTTTTTAATAAAATGATCTAAAACATGTTTTAAATTATTATATGAATTAAATATAAAATTTAATTTCTATATGTGTTGTAGATTTTCAATTTGATTCTTATACATAAAAATTTATTAAACTAATTTTAATACATGAAAATGTTACTAATTTAGCTTTTATTGTTATATGTTGACCGTTAACTCTTTTGTATATTTTTAATTTAATCTCTACAAATAAGAATCTAAGAATATGTTGTATTTAAATGGACTAAATTGAGAATGCATAACATGTATAAAGATTAAACTAAAAATGCATAAGAGGTTTATTGTGATAAGTACTAAACCAGTAATGTTTACATGTTTAAGAATTGATTTAATAAGTTTTTATGTACAAAAATCAAATTGAGAATCACACCACTAGAGATTAAATTATATGTAACTTACATAAATTATTAGACTATTCATAATTTTATATATTATATAATTTTTATTAATCCAATTGTTGAATTATAATTATATATTATTTTGATTGTTTAAATCAAATTTTATAAAATTAACAATAACAAAATAATCAAATGACTCATATTTCTATATGTTTTAAGAGCATTTATTTAGTCAATTTATATGTATGTAAGTGGACAAATTTTAGAATAGATCACCTTCATAAATGGTTCACCATGTACTATTTTTATTTATCACTAACTTAATTTGAACCTCATAATTATACCTTAAACCCTCAACATTTGTTTGATATATTCCTTAGCCTTTTTTCTTTTAACCACCAAGACAATTTTTAGCAACGACTTTTCATTATTTTTTTTTTCTCTTTCCTTGCCACCTCTACTCTCTTCAATAATCTCTTTAGTGTTAACGACATAAACGTTACCATCACTCACTACCCTCATACACTCCCATTTTCCTTTTCTTTTCTAAATTCTACATCCTACACCACCACCTCCCCAAATCCCACATATGTTTATTCTTAAACCCAACAGCAACATCCTCGATTCATCTTCCCTTTTAACCATGACCCCATCCTCAACACTAACACAATGTTGCATTTTTAACTATGACTCCAAGTATGACCTTGGAGCCACTCCTGGAATAGTCATATATCCCTTCAAAGACAATAAACATCAATGCCATCAACAATGACTACCATCACCAACGACAAAATTGAAATTTGTACCGACAGGCAACTCAAGTCAAAATCACACATGGACCACAAAGTCCTGTTGAGGGTTTTTTAGATGATTTAAAATTTCATCATATTAAAGTGGTTTAGGTGTTAACAATAGATTTTAAGGTTTATTTCACTCTTTGATGACTATGACGAAGTACGTAGTAATGTCAAACAATGATCGTGACATTGCATGAGTTGATGCCACTACTTGACGACACTTAGATTCATTGAGATGTGGGCATCGTGGCCTTCGAGGGTGGGGATGTGATGGTCTATGTTTTGTGTTAGTGGAAAGGTGGTGAAAAACGGGAAGGATAGGAAGAAGAAGCAAAAAAAAAAAAACAAGAGAAAAAAAAGTAATGCCACTACCAAAAATTGCTTTTGACGATGGTGAATAGTGGAGAGACTGTGGAGCATAGTTGTAAAAATCAACTAGGTCTAAACGATTAAACTGGAAATCAATGATATAATCGATTTAAGTCACTCATTGAACTAAATATGTAATCGATTCAATTTGAACTAGTTTGACCTAGTTGGTTATGTGGTTGAATTGGTGAACTAGTCCAGTTAAACCAATGAACCAACTTGATTGAACCAATATTTAATAATTTTTAAAAATATACATTTTAATGAAAAATACAACAAAAATGACATACTTAAGAGTCAAACTCAAGACTTAAAAATTATTTAATAGATAAACTTATTACTAAATTACCATGATTAATTAGTAAATTTATGATACAAATAATATGTATACTTATATTTTATGTTATATACATGAGTTCATACGATTAAATTACTGATTCATCAACCTAATACCTTGATTGTATTGACAACTAACATAATATTTAAAATATAATTGTGAAGATAGTAAAAAAAAAATATATGATACAATATATATATATATATAGAATAAAATTATGAATTTTAGATTAATTTAAAAAATATAAATAATATTAAATTAAAATAAAAATTTAAAAAATAAATTATAAAATTAAAAATTATTAAATAGTATAATAATTTGTATAAGTTATATAACAACAAAGTTGGTACACATACTCACAAACTGCACTATGATCCTGTCCCGCCTCTCCAGTATTAATTCTCTACAGTAAAAATCTGGATCATAGATTATATTCTATCCTTTTTAGATTTCTGTCATTGATTTTACGATTTTACTACATGTCTGCTGCAGGCACGGTAAGTTAGCTGGAGAGGGTCCCAATAACAACTTAGAAAGCAACTTCCGGGAAGCAATGCATTCCAAGGATTGTAATTAACCCAACAACAAAACAGAACTCAAACAACATTTAAAAGAATCAGTTTTCTGCAAACATTGAAATTTTGAAACAGTACACATGTGCAGTGATTTTGTACATAAAATATCTAGTGTTTTTTTTTTATCACTTGTGTAATTTTTATTAAAAACATATTTATTTTATAAAAGTATAGAAGGTTATTTAATATTTTATAAAAAAAGTTAACATAATAATAATTATTATATTTTTAATCTTATTTTTATATTAATTTTAAATATTTTACACATTTATTATAAATAAGGTAGAAATAGCAATAGACGTCACATAAGTTAAAATAATTTTAATTTGAATGAACATATTAATTACATTTTTTAATTTGTATATTTTCTTCTAGAAATAGACAAGTAAAAATGATTGAAGGTAATAATAATTTAAACATTTAAGTAAGATATGTTTAATGCCTTCAAATTATGTGTTAATGAGCACACCGCATACAATATATAACATCAAAGGTTAAGGAATGAATAGAAAATTTATCTAAATTAAAAATTTGTTAAAATATATTGGTTAAGGTAACTGTTATATTTTCTCATAAAATATTCTTTTTAATACTGTTTAGAAAAACCAAATTAGTAATTAAAAAAAACTCGACTGCCTGAAAATTGCAGACAATAATTGCAGGAAACAGATACATTTTCCTTTTTTTCTATTTAAGATAGAAGGTAGATAATAATTGGACTGGAAATTGAGATTTAAATGTAGCAATTATTGATTTTATTAAGTAAAAAAATTCTTAAATGATAAGTTTCTTTTTTCGTTTTCATTTTTTTTTACCATTATTCCGTTATAAATATTTGTAAAGCATGGTGGGGGGGGGGGGTTGTAAAGGAATGTGTGAGGTGTTGGTACTACTTGCTATGGAGTATTTTGGGGATTGAGCCTTTAAGGGACCGAAGAAGTCAAGGTGCGAGTGAAGACTCATGCATCCTAGCCACACATAATTGTGTATCAAAAATCAAAATGGTGTTGGATTGAAAGCAAAATGAAAACATTTTGGAGGCATGCAGCTGCCTCCTCGATAATTGCTTCAAGACCAAAAACTTCAACACAAAAAGGTAAAACAGTACTATAGCAATAACTCGTTATTGCACGGATATGCACTCATATAAGTGCCATGCATATAGATATATAAGAAGAACTCTTTATTTTGGTTTTGTGAGAAACAGCCAAGATGACACATGATTGCAAAATTGCCATTGCGAAATCTAGCTATGATTTTTACACAAAAAAATTTGCAAATACTTCTGTAATAAATATAAGACATTCAAGAAGAAAATATCAATTATTTTTTAAATAAGTAAGAAATTTGATGAAGTGAAACAGAATTTTACTTTGTGTTGGGGGCACCTATAAGTATTTAATTATGGACGGGTGGCTTTGGATACCCAGACATCCTAGAGCTTTGTACTCTTTGGACATCCTTGCAGTGATGGGAACTGGGAAGGTGCATTAAGTGCATGAAATCTACCAAATAATGGATGCTTGGATAAGAAAAGCTTCAAGACAAATGAGGCTGGTCCCTTCTCAGTTTTGTACCTCCAATTATTGACCGGCATATACAGTTTGTAATGTGCCACCAAACCCACTTTTGGCTTCTTGAATGTGGAAGAAAATGGACAAGCTAAGCTAAGCTAAGCTAAGCTAAGCACCTGCTGCTACTGACCCAACCTTGCTCTGGTGCTTCTGCTGCTTCTGCTGCTGCAGAGACTTGTGTTCTAGGTTTACTGTTAAATGGCTCACACAATCCTGGGCTCTTTTTAATTAGCATGCAGTACATTGAAACTGACGTCTAATGTGCATCAAATGAGTTCAAAATATACTTCTTTTTCTTTTATTGATTTTCATTCTTCTTTTTATTTTTTTTGTATATGTTATAATCGACTTGAGTGGTAACTGGTGAGTTAATTAGGTCTTCTTTGCATAAATTTATCTGTAATATTTATTACAAAAATTTAAAAAATAATCTTTTAATATCAGATACAATTAACTTATGTATTTAATTTTATAAAATCTTTTTTCATTAACTTTTCCATAAAATAAGTGCATGAATTAATTTTAATTTATGAAAAGTTTAATATATTTTACTTTCTTATTTATTGTTCTTATAAACATTAACAGGGTTTATTCAATCAGAAAATTGTGTTTTTTAGAGTAGATTAGGACTGAATACAAACAGTAAACTACAAGAAAGTAATGAAAATGGAGTTTGTTTCAAGCCATTAATTAAATAAATGAAGTGGAACTAGTCAATAATATGCACAAACTGAAACTGACAAGAACTTGGAATTATGGATTATGTTAACTGCCTATATAATTGGTATTTTTTTCAGAATAAAAAATACATTTATTTGGTGTTTTATTACAAGATTCACACTATCGTCGATATTTTTCCTAGGGAACAAACGCGTGGCTGTTGTCTTACTTGTTCCCTCTTTTCTTCTGGTACCTATAATCATAACCATGCCATTTGTTAGATGCTGATGCTAAAATAATTGAGCATTTTCCTCCAAATGAAAGCACTGCATTTCTCGTATTTACTATTAAAGGTACGTTCAGTTAATGTGGAAATTTTTTTATGAGTATATCTCAGAATGTAAATATGGCTATTGAAATAAGAATTTGTTGGAGGATAATATGTAACCAATCTTCATGTCTGTCCATATTCTCATGAGTTTTCAGACCCGATCTCAATTCACCTAAATTTTTTACTAAAAAAAACTGTTAAAATTAAAAATAAAAAATTGTATGAATAACTATTGCTTTATTATTGTTTTGGTTGTCTTGTATATTTTTTTCTCATACTTAGACAAAAATTAAGCAGCATTTAGTCACTTTTTAATAAAAAAAATTGAGATTTAATTTGATTAATTGTGTTTTTAATCAATGAATTAAGGATATTCATTAATAAAATTATTTTAAAAAATAACTCTAATCAGTTGTGAGTTAAATAAAAAATATTAAATATTTTTTATGTTGTCAAGATATCAAAATATAGAATATAATTTATAATTAAAATTAAAAAATACTAACTTGCTTATCCACGTAATAAAGAATTTGATTTTCTTTAAGCCTTGAATTCAAATATTTTAAATAAAGAAAATAGTTGACAAAAAAAATTGTTTTCTCTTTTAAGTTTTACTTTACTCAATTTGAATTAATAGAAATTTAATGTGACTTTTAAAGATTAAGAATTTTGAAAAAATATTAAAAATTATTTTGAGAAGATACAACATAATCCTAAATTAAATCCCCCTTCATACCCACTTTATATTGTTGGGTATTGAATTCTCTCAGTAAGTTAGTGAGCTATGCATATGAGAGAGTGTGTATCAATGTTGGAAAAAGTATTAGTTGGCAGAAGTTAGTCTTAAAAACAAAAACAAAAAAAAAAAGAAAAGGAGAGATAAGTCTTTTCAATAAATTTTCATATCTACATAGAATAATTTCTATGAAAGAAATTCTAGCCATCAAAAATAATATTTTCATCGTTTCATTATAGTTATCGTATAAGAAAAACATTTATTATTATTATTATTATTTATATATTTAATATATTTATTTTAATATTAGTGTTGTTTTACTTGGTATTCAATAAAACTAATTAATATTAAATTAATTTAGTAAAATTATTAATTTTTTATTTATTAAATGAGTTCTTTTAGTTTATGTAAAAAAATCTATGACAACAATTATAATGGGATAAGAAAAGCAGTTATTTCATTGATTGTTGCTTAAAGTTTTTTACACAAATTAAGAAAAATAAGTATTTTATTAAAATAATATTTATTAAAGAATAATTTACTAAAATATTTTTATTTTAATTTTAATTTTAATAAATATATTATTAAGTTTTTAATATAATAATATTTATTAGAAGATAAAATTAAAATAAATATTTTAATATTTTTTTAAAAATCAAAAACACCAATTATTTTAAAATATTTTAAAATATTAAATTACAATTATTTTGAGATGAATGAGGTATTTGATTAAGTAGGGAGACTCGTACTTACGTAACCAACATTTACTGTTTACTATTTAAACATTACCCCTTACAATTCAACTTAGCTTCAAATGTGTATACTAATTAACTTCACTCTTCAAGTTCCCTTCTCAAAATCTCTTTGAACACTCTCAGGTTCCACCTTTCATACTCTTTATAGCATTTTCTTTATTAATTCAACATATAAATTATTTGGTGAATTCTGAATCTTTGCATGTATTAATTCTCTTACGAAAAAATAAACTATATACTAATAATGAAAAGTATCATCAATCATAAAAATAAGGCAGTCTAAAGTTGTTTTATATTATTATTTAAGCACAAAATTATTAAGAATGATAAATTTGTTAATCTTTATAATAATTATATTAATGATGTTTTTTTATTAATTATGTATGTGTGTCTTTATATACATAGGCACACACATATTAGTTATTGAAATTATTATTTATAAAAACTAAAATTACTCTTGTAAGATAAAAATAATCTGTGGTAACAAAAAAAATAAGAAAATTTTATAAACTAAGATCCTGTAGCTATCATGAGTGATGACTATAAAATTAAACAGAGCAACATTTTCCTACCTCATGATCAAAGAGAAAGATGATAAGTGTGGGGGCATGGATGCCATATTCTATGGTAAATTGTCGCTTTTCGAATTAATTAATAGCAGCTGTTCATGGGAAGCATCACCCAATCAAACCATGGCAACAACGGAAAGTACAACAAATGAGAGAACAGAAGCAACTTAGAGATATAATGAATCTCTAGGATTTTATTTTATTTTTTTACATCATGGTATTTGATACGAAATATCCACCTTTGAAAATAATAATAAATCTTTGTCAGAGATAATAAACACAAATAAGATTATCTTTGCCAAGGAAATATCATTTGCATACTTCCGAATTTCTCAAGGGATAGCGATAGAGTAGGAAGATAACAACAGACATGCTAATGAATAACTACAAGTCTAATCCAATATCATACCAAATTAGTGTAAAATTGACAGATAAGATAACTTTTTACTTATATGTCACCTAGAACATTTCATTTGTCGTTTGGAAAAGACAAAATTCATCAAAAATATCTTAAGATGCCTCTCGAAAGTTTCTCTTCATGACAGTGAGCTGCGAAGCAAGTTAGTTGTGTTGCCAAGGAAAAAGAATATTGCCCCATACTTTACCTACTCTTCATTCGATTCTTAGTTTGAGTTCTTTTTTTTTAAGATTTTGAAAAAAAATTAAACATGTTTGAAAACATGTAATAATTATATAAGTTTTAAAAAATAAAAATCGTTTTAATATTTTTAATTAGTAATTTCTTGGAAAAATTATATCAAAGAACTACTTTGTTTAACTCAATCAAATATTTTTACAACAACTTGGTATTTAAGCAGAAAAGAGTACAAATTGTTGTTCCACTTTGTTCTTTTTGGTAGTATCCTTCTAGTAAAATTAAACTGTACTACTTTATGGTTTTTGTATGATGTTATGTTTTCTTTTTAAAATATACCCAACATAAAATAAAATTTATATGTTGTGTTCGGTCCGTTTTAACAAGTTTATTAAATGCTACCTCTTTGGATATAATGATCCGGGAGTTAGGTGAGGTTCTCCTTATTGCTTTTGCAATTTAGAAAATAGCAAGTTAAGCTTAGCTTTAGCAAGAATTTACTGGGAAGTGGGAAGTGGGAAGTAAGAAGTGAGAGGTTTAGGGTCTTGACTTTGAAAAGAAAAATGCTAGGCTAGTCACCACCTCGGGTCGAGGGGTGGAATTTAAAATGACAAGCTAACTTTTAGAAAATAATGCACCAAGAAGAGATAAAGATGGAGGTAATATCTACTAATCTACTAACAAATATTTTTTTTTTTTTTAAAAAGGAGGCAATAATTACCCAATGAAAAAGATGTAAACATGAATGGTACGTGGCGTGAGTTTTAGATTAGATCTATTGATCCTATTAATTTAAACTATTAGATGTATAGAGGTGGCCAGAAATGATAGGTTGATGGGGAAGCAATGAACAGAAACACAATAAGTGACTGACTTTGAAAACTGCTTCCATATTAAAAAATATATACATTATAAAACACAAATGATAGTTGTCTCAAGTATAGAATAAAAACCACAATATATAAACCAGACAGCTGAAGAAATGAGCACCTAAACTATTGAGTGGGTGGTTAGAACTTAAGAATAATAATGGATGGTATAGTTCAGCTGCAGAGGCAACTTGTGGACTATACTGCGTCCCTATTCCGTGAGGTATGTAAGCATGCTATGCAATTGCCATTATTTTACAGTACAATGAAATAGCTAAAATATTGGAAAATTTCATAAGCTATGTTTATTGTGTTATTTACTTCATCTGCTTTCAGCTTTGCCTTGTTCTCTCTAACTGGTGATGTTTTTGTTCTCTTAAAATAGGGCTTTCTAGATGATCAATTTAACCAGCTTCAGCAACTTCAAGATGAAAGTAACCCAGATTTTGTGGTTGAAGTGGTGACTCTCTTTTTTGAAGATGCGGAGAGGCTTCTTAGTGAGCTCACAAAAGCACTGTAAGGGTACCAAAATTTCCTGTTTTACTATAGATATCTTTTACCAAGTAATATGTATCTTTTGGAACCTCTTTCCAATCTCTACTTTTCAGTAATGTTGATTCATTTGTCTCAAACAGAGGCCAGCCAATCGTTGATTTTAAAAGGTTGGATGCTCGTGTTCACCAGTTGAAGGGTAGCAGCTCCAGGTAATTAACTCTTCATAACTAGTTTCTACCTACCTGAAACTTAATATAGAATCTATCATAAAACAAATTATGTTGGTGATGTTGGCTTTGCTTTCTTAAGTTGGTGGAAGTTGTATCCACCTGCTGTCACTAGAAATATCACATTCTCACTCACGTTTATATTATTATTGCCAATAACATGTAGCATAGTGGCATGGACCTCACCTTTGTTAGAGACTGTTCTGGAGGATACATTTCCATTTGTCTTACCTCACTATTTGATCTTTTCACAACTATCATATGTTTGATAAAGAAAACTATTGGAAAATGCAGTATTGGAGCACAGAGAATACACAGAGTTTGCATTTCCTTCCGAAACTCTTGCGAGGAGCAAAACGTTGAAGGGTAAGGTTCTTAACAATTACACATCAAAATACTTACATATATATATCCTAGGCTATAAATCTTGCATAATTTCATGTGGCATAGTTGTGTGTGGTTTGGTATGCTGTTTTTCTTTTCTAAAAGAAAAATCTGCATATGCTAATACGAAAAAAAGCCTTGGTGTTCAGGTGTCATAAAAACTTGCAACAAGTGGAACATGAGTATTCCTTGGTGAAAAGTAAGCTTGAAACTCTCTTCAGGGTAAGGGGATGAAGTTCTTGTCTAGTGCTATCTATAAAATCCTGAGAAGCGGTAATATCTATAATTTTTTATCTTTCTACTTATGTGATTGTAGATGGAGCAACAGATTTTGGCCGCAGGTGGATCAGTTAGGTAGTGACATGAGGCAGAGATGTTTTTCTGTAATGCAATTTGCAAACAACCCTCAGAACAAATAATGTCCCATCTGCAAACAAAACAGCCCCACTTCTATGTTGTATTTTTCACTTTGTGTATGATTTTGTCCAGTGGATCATGGCCTTGGAATTGGATTTATCATTTACGCCAGAGTTAACCCATATTTCGTCCAAAAGCAATGTGAATAACCCATGCTCCTACGGTTCAAAGAAGAAGAAAAAATTAGAGGCTGGATCTCTCAGCTGTTCAAATTTTAACGATCTTAATTTTTGCAAATGAACTGTCTTCATTCTTCTATAATACAGGACGCGAGTGGTTGAATAACTGTCTTACACTTGACTCAATAACCAGTAGAAAGTAGAAATTATCTATTCTTACTGAAATTGCTTACAATAACATGTTTTCTTGAGTAACTTCAAAACCCTCCTATGTACTAATATACATATCCTATATAGATATTATTTTCTTAAGGCGCCAAACTTGAATGCTTCAACTTAAGGGTACCTTAACCTTAATAAAGATGTCATCATTTTTTTAGTCTTAACAACGTTACTACTGAAGTTCATGATTTTTGTCAGCGTTATACGCGTAGTCTTGGTCCATATAATGCACATCCTAGCGCAGGACAATGAGTTCTGAGAACGTGTGCAAAACGTGAATCCCTAAAATACAAATTACAAAATTGTTTAGATTTACGTTCCACCAGAGCTGGTCATGCATCTGCTGTTAGAAGCTATTTAGTTAGCATGTTTTTCGACAATCACACGATTTGTCAACAATGAAATATGCCCGTTAGAAATGGAAAGGAGAAATCCAAAAGTAATTTGAGAGTAATGCTACTGCTTGAATAATCATGCAATGCCTTTATCAGATTGGGTGTTATACTCTAGGCGTATACTAGTATAATAATTTCTAGTTTAAAACAAAGAAAAAATATTCCCGCTGGTGGTTTGTGTTGATGTGGTGTGAGCAATATTTGTAGTGACCAGTCTTATGTTGTTTGGTCTGAACAATGTGCTACATTCAATGCATTGTTGAATTTTACAAGGTCAACATCTTCCAGATAGGTAAGATGTCTCCTGGTCAGCACTTCATTACAGACAAGATCCAAAAGCAAGCTAAGCTAGCTGTAATAATGAGTCTAATCAGTAATGACAGAGTACCTGATCATTTTTATTTTTTTTTTCTCGTTAGTTACAGAAGACCATATTGCATTAATCAATAACTTCTGTTTTAACTAAACATATAGTACTATTGAAAAATGTTTGCTAATTATATCTAGGCAATCCCTGAAGCATCATTTCTAATGATAGAATGTGATATATTATTTTTAGTAAAAAAAATAATTCAATGTTTGTTAGAGACAGGCATTTTTTAACTTTCATCTACAGGTTTGAGATTTTACCTTTCTAAGTATAACAACTTATTTCACATCCACAAACTTTGCTATTGAAGGACAATAAAATTAGCCCATGACCAAACAATTCGATGTATCTAGTCAGATTCCCACATCATGACGAAAATAGTTTGTCAAGTTCAATTTTCTTGTCTAACAAATTAGTAGTTCAGAAGTTGATACTGTTCTGATAAGGAATCTCAGAAATTTAAAAATATTCTCTCGTAAGTGAATTCTTTATTAAGTTATGGGAAAGATCCAAAACGTCATTGGTACGGGAAGATCCTGTTCTAATCCAATTTAATAATGCTTTGCAAATGTATTTGACGAAGAGTTTCCAGCTGGGCAGATTCCGTTTGAAGTTATTTCCAATATATTTTACTTTCCTTCAGATCACATTAATAAGGTAGTTTGTGGCTTGTGCCTTATCCTGCATTCTTAATGTACGACCATAATGTCTTAAACTAATTACAACATTTTGGTGAGTGCATGTAAAAGAGTAAGGAGGCTACAATGTCCCACGCAATGACATACAAAGAGATTATTCTAATTGGCGTTGTAACAGGCACGTGCTATGAACAGTATTAAACGTGGGCGTCTATCAAATCATTAACAATCTAAATGTCAAATCACCAATCTCCCTTGTACTTAGGTCAAGCATTACATGTATAAAAAATAATAGCTCTAGACTCTATTATTGAAGTGTTCATTGTTCTAGGATGCTAAAAAATGAATTCAGTGGTCACTTAATAGTCTCACGCAGTTCAAGTGTTCCTCAGAGGATACATTTTTTAGCAATCGGATTATGGTAAGATTTTCCAATACAAGCATTATTTTTTAACATTACTCCAAAGTTGAGATTTATGTATATCAATTCAAAATTATATCAAATTTTAACTTTCCTCTTAGTTAAAAGTGGTTACCATTAGCAACCAAACTCTTATGCATTCAAACTGCATGACCGAGCTTAAAAATTAAAATTACACTTTGCAGTAATCTCTTATGAAGACGTGCTTCTAACAAAGATTTTAGGTTTAGAAGGATTGATGACCGAGGAAAGGTTGGAGCTTAAAAATTTTAACTTGTTGCTTCCACTAATGGAGAATTACCCTTATGCTACCAACATGGTTAATATGAAGTTGCTCGAACTTGCTTTCTACATATTGCAAACTTTTAATTTGAAGACCATCAAATGTCCTATATGTTACTCCCTTTTCTTGTCTTCAAATAAATACCCTTCAGGGTCTTTGATCTACTAAAATGATCCATTCAATGGTCATGGTGCTACTATAATGGCTGCATCGAGGATTTTTCCCAAACATGTCCCCTGCTTAGGCAACATAGACGGAAGAATTTTTTATTATTATTATTATTATTGATGAAACAAGTTGATAAAACCAAGAGGCACTCTCAATAATATATCAGCCAACATCGATAGAAGATTGATTCATGTAGAAGCCACCGAAGAATACCATACATAAATAAAATAGAAGAGCCAGGTCAGATTCAGAGATATGTGAATGCAATATATGTTGGTGATAGAAGTTTTGTCAATTTTGGAAGAAATTTCTTTTGCAAACTCGTGAATCCCATGAATAATTTTAATCAATAATAAAAAGGTGTATTGAAAAATCTTTTATTAATTTTTTCTCTCAAATCTTTAAAATCATTGAAATCGATTTAGATTTCAAAGCATTCATTACTTTGTTGATTTGTGTTGTTCTAATTTTTCCAATTAATTTAATTACAATGCTAATCTTAATGCAATTAATATGAATTGATTATGGTCATAGTGATAGGAAACAATCTCCAAACTGCTGTAGATTTATTGATAGTAGAAAGTTGTACACTGTATATGAATTACTCACAACCTCTAACTTCTCACGCCTCAATTTCTCTCAAGAAAACCTCTACAAAAATCACATACGGATTGCTTATTTTTCTAAACTTAAGAGAGATTTCGCTTGAGCTAAATACTTTCGCTCAAGCGAAAGGTACAT